>JADGJF010000230.1:0-27371 GCA_027596845.1 Quaeritorhiza haematococci | reverse complement strand
GCGATACAGTGGGTGATGTTCTTGCAACCACAGCAGTGCTGCAGAGATGCGGGAGCGAGAGGCTCTCAACAAAGTGTAACGTAACGTTGCCTCTTCTGGAGTAAGACCTTGCACCAATATGATTTTAATCTCGTTCGCGATATCCGCAGCAAGTGGCGGCAACACCTCAAAAAGTTTGTCTGGGTTTTGTTTGAAAACAATGGCGTGCGCTTTGAGACCTCGTTGCGCCACGTTAGCTACTCCAGCTTTCAGTTTGACAACGACATTTGACCCAGTAAGCATTGAGGAATCGGTCCGACATAAGTATGGTTTGCAAGAGAATATTTTGGCACAGGTAGCTTTTCATCTTTGAGTGAAGCGCAGCATTTGTGGTATATATTAATGTGTGAGATTTTATTTTGTGCATCTCTTACAAATCTTGCTTCGGATAACAAAAAGTATCAGAAATCAAACGATCAGCGGAAGGCGTGACACCGGTAGAAGCATTATCAGTTTGGGACGAAGAGGGAGGGCTACGAACGGAAGAGGACGTGCTATGAGTGGAAGAGGAAGTCCCATGAGCAGGAACAGTCGAGCTCGATTGGTGCGGACTAGTTGGCAGACTCTCCAAATTGATACTGTCTCTGAGGGTCTCCCATCGAAGTCCCTTCAATAGCTCATGCAATTTCCTTGTCCACTGCACACTTCTCCACACGCCACTGTAAAATTGATCCTTACTTCCAACAATGGGAGTGCGACGGTCACATACGGCACAGACATCTTGGTGCAGTCGTTCCTGAGAAAGGGCCCTCTTGCAGTTCCTTAGAATATCACTCACGGAGGAAAAGCGCTGGGTTGAGAGTGCTGCGAACCGGATGAAGAAGAACTCGCTCCAGACGTTAAGTTCCTATCGAGAAGAAGCAGACATTCTGTACTTTAGATCGACTATCGTGTGTCGTGATCAAGCGTTTTCCAAGACAGACGCGACATCACACTTACGACATCGCTGGCTCTTATTCATGCATCGAAAATGTCGAAACCGTTCACAACGTGGACCAAAATCCCCCTTTATCAACATGACTGAGATAACAAAGATTGTGTGGGATGCGGTCAGCTACAGCGACCACAGAGGGGATTGGCCGGCTGCATGGGTGAGACCGCGGTCTGGTCGGTGTGATGACTCTTGAGTGAGCCAGCACACAGCCACACCAAACTTTGACAGTTTGTGTAATTAATTATTTATCACTAAAATCGCCAGCAACTCCCCACTCTCTCCGTTTCACTCCGTTCTTGGTGGGCACTTACGTTCAACTCCGTTCTTGATGGGCACATCCAAAGATCATTGAATGCGGATTGCGCTTTTGTGACTTATTTCCGATGCTCCCACTTTCTCCTGGCCTGTCCCACAGCTGTCCCAGGGCCTGTCCCAGGTATGTCCAATTCTATCTATAGTACACATTAGTGAAATATGTGAAGATATCAACTGCAGAAAGACACCTAGAGTACATTGATATCCATCAGAATACGCCCTGCGCGTAGTACTATTGGAGACAAGAAGGAAAAGTGGCGAGTGAGTAACAAAGGGACAAAAAAATACTGAACAGGGCGAAGGAATGCAGAAAAAACGCACCTGGAAACTATCATACAGTCGAGTGAACATGTTGTTGGCGCTCGAATCGATCAACCGATCTACATAATCTGATACCTGCTGCTCTGTGAGAGATGTGTGGAATCGTTCCCGCAGTGCTGCGGAGACGGGACTCTTGCCGGCAGTCAAACTATTACTGCCACTACCACTTGCCCCGCTTCCGGTGGTTGATGCAGTGTTGACAGCACCATTCGCCGTGGCATCGGCGTTGGCCAATGATTCTCCGTTGGGTTGTGAAGATCCCCCGAATATCGAGCCGAGGAAGGATGTTGGGGTAGGTGGGATGTAGGTCGACGAGGGCTTAGAAGCGGCCCCCGTGAAGCAAGGGAGATTCGAGTCTTCATTTCCCCCAAATGATACAAAACCTCCGTCAGTATCCTTATTCAAGTATCATATGCAAACGGTACGCAATGTGCACGGATATCACCAATATCAAACCTGTTCATACCTTTTTCCATAATCTCCACAAGCGTCACAATCTGGTCGCACTTCTTCCTCAAAGCATTTAACGCTGCCTTCATAAGCGCCCGGAACTCCTTGAACTTCTCGCTTCCAATACCTCCCAAGATATCAATGTACTCTTGGGGTAGCTTGAAAGGCGCAAGCTCGAAGCCGACAGATCCTGGACTATTGGACAGCATGAACCCGAAATCGATGTGGATGAGGTGACCGCGTTTGTCGACGAGAATGTTGCCATTGTGACTGTGTTGATTGACAGCAGAAGTTACATGCGACAGGATGAGAGATAGGTTGCGAGCAATGTTGACTGCACTAAGTAGATGCGTACTCACCGATCCTTGACTTGTAAGATATATGAAACAATGGAATATCCTGCCAAACTGCGCATGAAGTTATCCTGCGCCCATTGAAAGCTGACCGTCCCAGGAGGTCCGTACTCCTGAAGAGGTGGATAGACACAACTCGTCAATACAGCGCAAAGACCCAATGCACTTCGGTTGATAAGTAAAAGGCAAAAAAACAGTTCTCACCGAAATGAAGTAATCGTACAAAGAATACGCCACGCCCTCTTGGTTGAGCTTCTTTGCATAACCGTTCTTTTTGATGGAATGGACGGATATCGAATTGCGAATCGTTTCGATGATTCCAGAGTCATCGGATGTTACTAAAACCTTGTAGCTGTGAAAGGAAGGATGGGATGAAAAGAGCAGATACATTAATATGGAATGATAAGCATGCGTTCAGGGCCACGAAAACATTTCTGTATATAAACTCATCACACACTTACTAGTATACCCAAACCGGAACATCTGCCTCTTTCCATATCCGCTGCATCTCACCAATCAACTGCAATGCAAGTTGTTCCTGCCGTAAATCCGCCCCTGACTTGACGATAACTGGTATGAGTTTCCAATTCTCGTATTTGCCGTATTTGCTAGCTTTGCGTATCCGTTCCCTCTTTTCTTGCCACGACTCCCGGAAAACGGCAGCTGCGAAAGTCGACCAACAAAAATTCAGTAATCTCACTAAGTGGTATGCCTTCAAATATGTGGGTCGGGAGTGATGATCTTACCACTAGGATCCTCAGAATCTCTTCGTATCGCATCCGACTGTAACTTGCGTTCATGAGCAGCATCCAAAAGCTCCTCCGGCGCCCCAGAATCCACATTCGATGCCGGCGATCCTGGCACCGATTCGATCCCTGACTCTTGCCTTTTTGCAGTCAACATTCGCAACCGGCGTTCCTCCAAAGCCGTCATCTCCTTCACAATCCTATTCCTAATCTCTTCAAAGTCCGTTTTCATTTTCTGGTATTTTCGGCGATCTCGACCTCCAGTGCTTGGGGACGTTGGGACAGGACGTGAACCACCACCAGCTGCCAAGCCACCGATGCCCGACGAGCCACCAGAACTTCCATGCGCGAATGGTGGGGCAGAAATCCTCCCTGATGTGCCTGACGCGAACGCAGCGAGTTCTGCCTGCTGCTGTTGGTAAAGCTGCGCGAGCATCACAGCGGCTGTCCGTTGCTTTTCGGCGAACTCGAATTCATCCGGGAGCTGCGATACAGATGGTGATGGTGATGGTGATCTTGGAGAGTTCTTGCTCAAGACGGCAATCGAATTGCGGCGCTCGAATATTTTCTGGTGGTCTGGGTCCGGGGTTATGCTGCTTGCGCTGGTTCGGAAAGTGGATGGCGGGAGAGGAGGTTTGGTATCTTGCGTAGCGATCGAGAGGGATGAAGAGCGTCGGGGGAAAATTGCGTTTTTGGGGCTGGAAACTTTCAGGGAGTCGTCCGATGCACTCGGAGTTCTGGACACCGCCAGCGGTGGTTTTCCCACATTCACCCTGGTTTCCTCACTATTCTCATTTTTCTCATTTTTTGCCTCCAGACCTAAGCCTTCACTGTTCACATCACTCTTTGCCCCATCCACCGTCCTTGCAGAGGTGTCCAGTGGCTCTGTCTCCCGGCCAGATGAAACAATGTCTGCTGATATGGAGTGTTCATCGTGCACCGCGGGGGCTAAAATAGAATCGTTTTCTTCGTTGTTGTGACCTTGATGCGCTTCGTCATATTCCATTACTTCAACGAAGATCAGAAAAGGCGCCTTTGCATTTTGTAAGAGCAGAAAGCATTGTCAGATGTGAACCCCTAGCATTCATCTTCAGCAACCTAGGCCCTTCACGTAAATGATGCTTTGCAGTCGTAAAACTGATTCCATCTCCCTCGTCATCCTTACCCGATCCGCCGAGTTCAACACGACGGCGTCCAGTGGAGATATCCGGACAATTCGGTGATGTTCGTCACGCGAGGTTCGAGCAGAGCACCAAAGAGGGAGGCATACATCTGCCGGAAGGTTGTGGTTTAGCAGAGTGAGCTCAGCGACCAGGGTGCTTTGGCGTGCAGATTTCGGAACACTTCGTAACCGGTTGCCGATTTCGACCAAAGCCATGACGAATTGAAGCTCGGAGTGGAAGTAAAAACTCCCTTCCGGATACCTCTGTGCATCGAGAGAGGATCTTTGTAGCGGATGTACGCTGGTGGGGCTGATGGATCCGACCGGAGACTGGGGTGAAGAAGGCTGGACAGCAAGTGCCCCAAGATTGTCGAGATTCCTATCTGCGTGCCGGTTGTGAGAGAACGCAGAGCCTCTGTGAAGATCCTCCAACGAAGGGGAGGTGAGTGGAAGGCGCGTGAGGAGCTTGGAGCGAGGAACGGTTAAGTGTGATTCTGTAATAGTGGCAGATACGGGTGGCTCATCATCGAGAGGTTGCAAATCGCTCATCGACTCGGCCTTAGCGACGTTCCCATGATCGGACGACTGCTTGGATGGTGACTCCTTTGCTCCGTCTGATGCGACCACGACGCCTGTTGGTGGGGTACTAGCTTTTTCTTGCACCTGCATCATGGGCCGCAATATCCTGCCTTCTTTAATGACCATCTGGTTGCTCGTGGCAAACAAAGCTGGACTGCCCACGGCGCCCAAAATCGCTCCGATACCGACCAACACGGGTGGAATGTTCTCCCGTAACTTGACTGTAGGCTTTTTTTGCAAGTGTTGTTGTGCATCATGATCGTCATCATATCCCAATGTAATGGCCTGCACCTTGAGATACACCCTATGGCAGACTCGAAACGACGGATTGCTCACGTTCCCCTGAAGATCACTTAGAGACGCCTGGAGGAACCAAAGTGTCTGCAGTGCACAGGGAACGGACCAAGCATTCGATTTGAAAAGGAAAAGGACGCAGAGAAATCATCAGAGAAATAGCAAGCCGACCAAGTCTAGTATGTTGGTTTGCTAACATTCTATGTGCACAAGACAGGACCGGATATCTCCTTACATTGAATCAAACACAATTAGCTGAACATCATACCATAAGGGCCATGTGCGTGGATTTTCGGCATTGATTCGTCAAGAAATCCTCTAAGGCGACGGACTCTCCAGGTCGTGTAATCAGCAAGTGACTGAGTGGGTGCAAGAGCGCGATTTGTTGAGCTCCTTCGTCACCAAGTTCACGGAAATTCGACATGATCATGAAGCAAAGATACAAACCACGTACATAAGCTGGGGTAACAGGAATTGTATATCCTCAGTAGGGAATTTGGTCAGGGAATCGCACACATAATGCTGTATGCCAACCACGTTGGGATAAGCCCAAAGGTAGTGGATAGCGAAACGCGAATCAAAGAATTCAGATAGGAATAAACGCAGGAGCCAGTTCGAGTGATAATGGGTGGATTGGTTGCTGGTGGATAGAGAGGTCGATATCGATGAGGTTGATGACGACGATGACGACCCTGTTTTCCCCCGTTCCCGCTCGTTCGCTCGTCCTTCGTCCTGATCCTTCACCTTCTCACAATCATGATGTCGAACGTCCCCTAGTTCGTGGTCTTGCTGGGTTCTGCCTTGGCCAGCGGCGTTCCCGTTCGCAATGACCGCAGCATCCATGCTACCTTGTTTTGGTGTTGGCTTTGAGTGGGTCCCCAGTCACACAGCATGTAGGTATGACGGCGAGGCCCGCTGTGTTATTGACCAGATCGACGCCGTTTTGCTCACACTCAACTCTGCCTTGACTCTGCCTTCATCGGAACGGACAAGGCCTCACCTCCCCATGCATGGGCACAAAGTCATCAAGGAAGGACAGGACAATAGTGGTCTCCTCCAATCTTTACAAATCACTTGCTGGACTGGTCGATGGAAATGCGGCAACAGTGCTCAGGCAAACTCGTCTGCAGTACGGCGAGGGTTCCCGTGAATTTCTACGTTCGTGAAGCTCATGCCCATAGTGTTCGGAAGAGATTTTCATCGCCAGATTGGAGGAACTTCAGGAATGCAACGAACACCTTTGACGATCTTTCGTAGACCGCTGTGGTCAAGTCTTGTGGTAGCAGTTGGGAGGATTTCAAAAGCCCCAACACCTTTGTTTTGACGTTCTGCTCCAAAGGTGTTGGCGTTCAGACAAGCGTCCATGGTCGCCATGTTATGTAAGGCCATTGTACCTCGCCACGTATCTTCACAGTTTTTTGAATGTTTCATCTGAACGAATGTTTGGAACGTTCAGAGTCACGGATCGAATGAAGTCGGCTATCCTACCTATGCTTGCGGATTAATCGTCAATTGGTGTTCAGGAATGGAGGGCTGTTGTCGGTCCGTTCGCCAAGTGCGCTCTGACAAGATCCACGCCTAATCGCCGGCGGTCGCAGCTCGAGAACAGCAGCAAAAAATTCGACACATCCGTCGGTCACCAACGCAAAAATGCTAGACTCAAGGCCAGGAATGACCTCCAGAAATGGTTCGATAAAGTCCATCAAACATCGCCCCTGGAGAAGCTTCATCACATGGTGTCGCTCATGCTACCACAGGTTCCTCAAGAGACGAAATTGTAAGCGACGAGAAACTACTCACCTGGGCTCATACGCTCTCACGAGCGACTTCTCTTCCATGGTCGAGCTCCCATACTCAAGCCCGAATCAGACCCTGCTTCCACCACCTCAGAACTGCATCTTGGAAGCCGAATTGTTATCTTTCGACGAAAAAACAGTTCGGGTGGGGGATTATTCGCACGTCCAAAATCACAACTGTGTTCGAAACATCTTTGATAAGAAGCGCAGGGAGCATGAGTAAGTATAAAAGGACACAAAGCAAACGGAGACATATTTTTCGATTCATTGCAGCGCTTCTGATTCTGGATTGTTTGTCATTCCTCTCATTTTCGCTGGTGGGTATCTTTGTCCGCATGTATGTTAGGGCGTTGATCAAAAACGGGAAAATCCATTACCTCCTTGTATTTTTCGACTGTTTGTACGTGACTTCCCGGTACGGTTTGCCCAGCAATGACTCGCCGTTCACGTACAAACGTACCGGAGGGAAGTCCTAGAGAAATTGATCAGGCTCATTCCGCGTTATGCGCAGTTGAGTTTTACTCAATTAAGTTTCCCTCAACGAATTTAGTAACCTGACATGTCATGCAGCGTTTAGAAAAACTCTTTCATCAGACCGTAACGGTTGAGAACAATGAAGGACTTATTCTGAAAGGTATGATGCCGGTAATGGAAAGTGGGTCCCAGGCAAACAAGGATGCATTATGAAGGTAAACCGAGTTCAATTGGTGCTTGAATTCCCGTTTTTGAAAATGTCTCGAAAATGTCTCGGTACTGCCGTGCGAATATGTCTTACATTTTAATACATCATCTTCGCGATTTTAACGTCTTTCCTTCGCGGGTTCAGTTAAAGGAAGACTATATCCCGGGTTAGTATTGCCCATTAGCACTTCTGTTGACGGTTTTTGTTTGTTCAACTTTTCTTGTTTTTTTGTCAGCCGTCTTATTTACGCGTCCTGACATTTGGAAAATTAAGGCCACGGAGATACAGTCGACTTTGTTATCCTCGGCGGATCCTACAATCCGGACAACACGTATTTGAAAATCAGTAAGGAGTCCATCTTGTCTTCCCAAAAATCGCAGGAATCTTTTCAGGCCGGCAATACTTTCCTCGAACATGCAGTACTGTCCTTTTCCTCCGGCCACCTACATTAAGTCACCATTCCCAAATCTCCTTGAATTTTGAAGACGAACCCGTCAATCAGTTGGTAAGCAAGTAAATGCTTGGAACAGAAAACGTTGATGGAAGATCACTTGGTCCTGACGTCATTCCTTTTTGTTTCAATTGGTCCCATTCAAATATAGTGGCTTGCATGTCTCGTCAACAAAGAACAAGTAGAACGCGACGTAAGATACATCTTCTCATCCGATTCCTGGTCCGTCCTGAATCGCTTGCACTGTGATTTCCCTATGTGTCCGATTGGTTCAGTATAAAGCTTAGTAATACCCTGATTCGAACATTTCACAACCTCGCGCCGCTTAGCCCGACGCCAGGCCCCATTTCAAGATTTTGTTCGAGGTGGAAGCTGGTCTGAAAAGACCTGAGTTGATCGATCTCAATCAACGGTGGAAGCTAACGAACGATTGCGTGAAGTTTCGAGATGTGAGGGTAATTTGTGCCCCGTTCCATATAGAAAGTACAGAATCTTGATAAGTGCATTCTTGCAGGTTGGTCCCTTCCTGCAAATCTGCTCCTAAAACTTTCCGTTCTTCATACATAGAGAAGCATGCCAAACCTACCCTACGAATTGTCATCCAAGGAATCTCATCGAATCGACGTGATTTTCAAGACACCAATCCTGTGCTAGGTTCTCGGGGCTGGGTTTTGCAAATACGGCGGAGAGCGGAACCGCGCCACTGACGAGTATGCCGTCAGAAACCCAAGGATTCTGAGGTTCAGGGATGGAGGAGGAAGGACTTGGAGGGGCGCCGTCTCGTTGGCGGAGTTTCAGGTATGGAGTTGGTGCAGGACGGGGTATCCAGGGCCTTGGGTCGGGAGTGTTGAGGCAACTGGATTGTTGATAAAGTGGATTCAATCGAAGGTTGGGGGCTTTTTGACCTTGCGTTGATGTCGATGTTTGCCTAAAATAGGAAATGGCTGTTCGAGGTATGAACGGAATCAGCTCTGAAGATGATGACGACGAGGATGACAACATGGTCGAGATGCTCTATTCAAGCAACGAAAGCAACGATACCTCGAAGGATCCAGACATATACGCCGAAATTGGAGCCTCTTCCACCAGAGCTCCACCAGCACCACATTTATCGCGACCGGCGTCCAACCACAGTACTGTAGCCCAGAGAGGCAGCGGAAGCTTGAACGAAAATCGTGGAGTCCATTACCAGCCGGATCCTTTCAGAAAAGGGCGTGGAGATGTCACATCCGAGACAGGACAACTTCGCGTCTTGAACGCGGAGTGTAGCAACCGGATCCGCAGCGAAGCTGAAACTCGTAGCACGATCGTCAGTGGTATTCCCCATGTTTTGGAAGACGACTCGGATGATGATGTTGTCAAAATTCCCATTCACCTCAAAACGATGGATATCAAAAAGGTTGATCCCCTTCCGAAATGGCATGGGCGACGAGACCAGAAACGTGTGTATGAGGAAGATTCTGACTCAGATGTCACAGTGGTCGAGATTTGGTGCAAAGAAGAAAGGACGAAGACCAGGGCCAAGTCAGGACAGCAAATAACGACACGTGAAGGGAGTGACTGGAGAAGTGGAGCAGAAGCAGCAGTGGAATTGTAAGCCCAAGGAATGGAAGTGAACTCTCTGCGGCCGACGGAGATCGAAGCCGAACTCCCTCAACAGGTTGTGAATTAGTGAGCCAGGACTGTGGACGGTCGCTTCCTGTGTTTGAACAGGAATGTGTGACTGGAAGCTGAAGGAAATCGATGCAAATCGCCAAATCACGGTGATCAGACCTATACTGACCGGTTGAGAGGAGGACTGGAAGTCTAGTTGGTAAGGTTATCACATTCTGATATTAAATTTTAACCATTTGTTTAAGTATAATCTTGGTTACTGACTTCCTTCATTTTCCCTTTTTTCGTTGATCCGCAGTGGAAACTATCATAATTTCTGACGATGAAGAAGAAATGCGGTCGAGTTCAGTTTCGAATTCAAAGGCAAGTTTCGGTCGGACTTCGAAACGGCAGAGAGGGAAAGAGGCAGATGAGCGGTTGTCAAGCAAGCAATTTAAGGTTGCTGAGGGAGTGGAAGGGAAGGGAAATCTGAACGTGGGGAGAGATGACCCTGCAAGCGCGCGTGTGCGGGATACTACGTCGGAATCGCTATTCACGGATGATAGGTTATTGACAAACATTTCCGCTGGTGAGTGTATTGAAATAAGCTTCATCTGCCATCGGTGTCCAAACAACCGGTGAACCAAATTGAGTTTTGATGTTCAAATGATTCATCAAAAATTCTTGAATATGTCATTCTTATCCACAGAATCGACACCGTTGAGTGCTGGTTCTCAGACACGAACAGAGAATCATGGATGCAGAGTGAAGAAAACGACCACACCAGTACAGCACACACCCCTTCAAGTACCACCACCAAGGCAATCGGCTAATTTGCAGCGTATCCTCAATGAAGAACTCAAGACGGTTGAACAGTCTCGGTCTTGCTTTGTTTACATCCATTACCCGTCGAGAACCACAACTACCGCCTCCAACCCTCCCCGAAGCGTGATCTACGGACTGTTTGAATCTCTAGGCTTCGATATTCGTTGTCGCCTTCTCCACACGCCATCAGCTCTCTTTGCATCTGCCGGTTGGGATTTGAACACATAGGCACATCAGAGTTCGATGGATGGCGCTGCAGCGTACAGATGCGAGATCATGGTTGTTGAACGACGGGAAGATTTTGCCGGGATGATGAAAAAGATGTTGGACGGATTTACGCCGGCAGAGAGAAAACTATGGTTGTGGCGGTCATTTGCGAAACCAATCGTTCCGGTTGATATTGTCACTTTGAGGGAGTTGGTAACGGCAATGGAAAATGTGGGAGACGCGGGTTAAGGCCGAGGGATGGGAAAGGTGCGAAGGCACATTAGGACAATCCTGGGACTATACTGTTTTCTTCCCTACCAGATCGGAAACACGCACCAACAATTGAGGGATAGATAGGTCATTTAGAGGGGTTAGTTATCTTTCCCCCGGTTTTGTTTCTGGGTGTATCTCAATGTGATCGTAATTTATATGTAGATAACAGATCTTTTGGGGTCCAGACATCCTGATTCCGGACGTTTCCGTGGAGGACTGTCGAATATAACGTTCAACCGGATGGTATTCCATCTTCCTTACAAAACTATATATGGGCGTTCCGGACATGAATATGAGTCATCTGTTGGATGAATGGACTCTTTCTTGCATGGCTGCATGGCCCACTTGCCAGAGACTTGCTGGGAGAATAACCAGAAGTATCGGTCAGGTTCTTGGCACATGAAAATCAACGTCGTCTCCTACAACTCTTCACATGGCGCCGTAAACGCCGTAAACCCTGCAAAGAGCCGAGGAGGGAGATGGACATCAACGTCTACCAACATTGTACACGTTCAGGTACGCGCTTTGTGAGGTTTGTGGAGTCCTCGACGGCCTTGCCCTGATCCGTGTTTCTCCCCAGTGCACCCGAGAGAGGGAGAAATCCCCTTCCTTTTTTGGGGTCTTTTCCTTGTGTGCATGTGTAACCAATCTTTTTTCACCCTCGATACGAAAACGCTTCAGGGCAGGGGGTTTTTGCTTTTACAGGCCACCATCACCCACCGTCACCATGTCCTCCTTTCACCGCGTCTCGTCACTCTGCGCCCGCAGTGCTCGCACTGCTCAATCGGTATGTATCCATTCTGCTAATTCTTAGGTGCTCGGAGACATCGAGCCGGGGGGGCAGCGGCTACAGAAAGCGAGAGCACCCCAGTTCCACTGGTTGCAAGACTACTGACTTGCTATTATTGCTTTGTTCTTCGTTAATGTCCCAGTTACGCCTTGTCTCGGCCCGTCGATCCCTCGCCTCCGCCATCCTCACTGCCCCCACCCCCTCGGAGGGCCTCCTCTCCTATACCTACCCCCAATCCCTTGGTAACGTGCCTGAGACCAAAGTAACGCGGTTGTCGAACGGTTTCACCATCGCTACCGAAACGAACCCCAACTACAAAACCGCTACTGTCGGAATATGGATTGACGCTGGTTCTCGGTTCGAAAATGAAGCCAACAACGGTACTGCCCACTTCCTGGAACACATGGCTTTCAAGGTGCGTGTGCAGTAAGGAGAAGTGAAATATTTCCGGGTCTCTTCGATCGGAATGACAAGAATGGAGAGCTGAAAGATTGTATCGAGAGTCTTTTGATGATTGTTTAAGTTTCTCTTGAGTACGGGGAACTTGCAACTTGCCTCTCTAAGCTGAGGGTTTTCAGGCTGACCATTTTTTGTTGCTGCTTTCAATCGATTCATTAGGGTACCAAATCAAGGACACAACTGGAGCTGGAAACCCAGATTGAAAACATGGGTGGTCACCTTAACGCGTACACTTCTCGGGAACAGACCGTCTACTACGCAAAGTCACTCGCATCGGATGTGCCCGCCGCTGTTGAAGTTCTCTCGGACATTCTCCAGAACTCTACTTTCTCAGAGGACGCTATTGAGCGCGAGAGGGACGTCATTCTCCGTGAGGCTGAGGAGGTCGAAAAGCAAAAGGAAGAGGTCGTGTTCGACCACCTTCACGGTGCTGCTTTCCAGGGCACCGGCCTTGGCCGCACCATTTTGGGTCCGCGTCAAAACATCAAATCGATCACGAAGCAGGACCTTCTCAACTACATTAAGGAGCACTACACCCCCGACCGCATGGTTTTGAGCGCTGCCGGTGGTGTGGATCACGAGGCGCTTGTGAAATTGGCTGAAAAGCACTTTGGCGCTAACCAGCCGGGTACCGCCAAGAAAGCTCAACCAAAAGCCCACTTCACAGGTTCCGATGTCCGTGCCCGTTTCGACGACCACCCCACTGCTCACATCGCCCTCGCTGTCGAAGGTGTCAGCTGGACTAGCCCCGACTACTGGTCGCTCCTCGTCGCCCAATCCATCGTTGGCTCTTGGGATCGGTCTCTCGGCGCTGCTGGGCACGTTTCTTCGAAGCTCGCCCAAAAGCTCCACAAGTACAACCTCGCCAACTCATTCATGTCTTTCAACACCTCCTACTCTGACACTGGTCTCTTCGGTATCTACACCATCACGGAAAACTTCATGGGCCTCGACGACCTTGTCCACCACATCCAGCGCGAATGGCACCGTCTCTGCCTCAACGTCACTGACGCCGAGGTGTTCCGTGCAAAGAACCAACTCAAGACGTCCCTGCTCTTGGCCTTGGACGGTACCACGCCGGTCGCTGAAGACATTGGTCGCCAGATGTTGGTGTACGGAAAGAGGTTGACGCCCTGGGAAATCGACGGTCTGATTGAGAAGGTCACCGCTGCCGACGTCATGAAAGTTGCTGGTGAATACCTCTACGACCGTGAAGTGTGTGTCGTCGGTTACGGTCCCATCGACGGGTTGCAAGACTACACTAGGATTCGTGGTGCCATGTCGCCTTCTTACTTCTAAGTTATACCTTCTCCTAGGCTTACTTAGGGTACAACGTTGGGGGGGATCCGTGGTGGCGATAATGTATGGGTGGTGGGTGTGGTGATATATTGGGGAAGAGTGACATGACAGGATTGCGTCGGAGGTCATGTCGCGGATGGGGAAGATGAAGGTTTGGTTGGTGCTGAAAAGCTAAGCAAGGCAACCTTTTTTTTCTTGACTGATGGGTGAAATTTGTATTCGGTGCGAAGGCTCTTGCTTTTCTGTTCAGAAATATAACTCCTTGTACAAGATATTTCCTCAAGATGCCATGGTGCGGTTCCACCTCTCTTATGTCAGGATGTCTCTAATTATGTGCCAGTACCAGCATCCGCAACTGAGCAGGATACATCCCCGATTGACGACCTCGACAGAAAATCATAAGCCAGCATTCGTTGGATCAGAGCAAGTATTAGAGCTCGTAACAATCTGTGCCTGATCTGTGACGCCGTTGGAAAACACAACAACTGGTGACGCCCCAATTTTCAAGGTAGTAGGTAGTACCCGTGGCAACACCAGATCTAAATCACGAGAACCTGCCCTGGAATGCAGACCTGGAAAGTACGGATTCTCAAGTAATAAGTTGCCAAAGTTGCTGTCGGGGAACCGAACGAAACCTCACCATCCATCCAACATCCACCTGCAAGTTCGGTCAACGCCAGATCTCGACAACCACAAGTCAGAATGTCGGGTGCAAAAACATTTCAAGTGGGTTCGGCCAGATTCTTCACGGAAAACCTTGTCTCCCTCATTCCATCTGATTTCTAAACCGTCTTTGCTTGGTTTGCTCAGGCTTCCTCGGCTCCTCCTCTTGCGAACCTCCGTGGGAATGTTGATACCATTTGCAAGTCTTGGAATGCTGCGAACGCGGTCAAGCTCCTTACCAAGATACAAGCCGTCCTGGGCGACAAAGACTTTCAGAGCAGTCCGGACATCTCCATTCTCCTACTTCAACGCATTAGTGAGTGGCTCGACGAAGGGAGTCTCACGAAAACATGTGGTGGCGCCTTGCTGTCCACGTTGATCCAGATCGCTTCCAATTCACAAACAGCAATTGCGTCACGCCGAATGGTATGGAACGCTCGATAAGAAGGCCAGGGAGCTTCTATTTAGTCAGTTGGTCAAGTTGCAGGCAGAAGGAAGATTAACCATCAGATCATGGCGGGTTCTTGTTGTATAGGTTGGCGAGATCTTGAATAAATTGCTGGTGAGGTTCCACTTTTCGGTGATGAATGTGCACTTTCAAGTCTAGCTCTGCGGTTTCCGTTCTAAACAAGACATCTCTTTTTGTGTGAAAGACCAAAAGCAAGGAAAACAAACGGATCATGGCGTCCGAGGAAAACACGTGTATTCTCCTGTACGTGTTCCTGCTTTTCAACGGAAACGGGGGGGGGGGTTGCAAAGGGATGTTTTTGTTTTTAGGTGACCACGTCCCGGTTCCTGAGTTCCACATCCATTCATTTTTACTGAACGCAGAGTCCGGAATGCCCTCCTGGAAGCCCAAGGTTGGTGCTCCTTGATTCACATCCAAAAGCACCATGCCCTACTAATGAGAAAATCTTCCATATCTTTTTTAATTGAATTACCGTCAGACGCTGAGCTTCAAAGTTCCTTGGCAGAAGTTTTGTTTCGCTGTCGTCCGAAGGGCAAGAAGGAAGCGGCCTACTGCAACATGTTGAAGCTCAATCCACAATTTGATCAAATTCGAGCTGAACATTTCGTGAGCGTAAGTCACGTCCTGAGTCCCGACCCGCAAGACCGCGACGTTCCTCCCAGGCCCACTAGCTCATGTGACTAATTGAATCCTTTGGTATATCTTGCCATGAAGGACGTTCGGGCTTTCATTTATAAAACAAACAAGGACAACGAGGCGCAGGGGAAATTCCCCGTTATTTATGGGGCTACCATGTTTGAGTCCAGGAAGGGAGGGCAGATTCGGAAAGTGAGTGTACATTACGAGACTGATGATATGTCGCTTTTCTTTCGTTTACATTTGTGGGAGATGTCATTTTCATTAATATCTATGATATGGGACAGGTTATGGCTGGCCTCACCCGTCGAATTCGGCTCAATGTGAATGCCGACACTCTGTGCGCCGAGACCGTTGTGGACGAGGAGAGCGTAAGCAGCTGACCTTCTCTCGGGTTTTTGTGCCCAAGAAAATTCTGATTTCTCTTGCCTTCTCACACAGGACGAGGATATGATTTGCCTCGAATTTGCATACACGAAGATCGTGATGTGGAGTCATAAAGTTCTTTCCAAAGGTTAGTTTTGTTCAGGGCATGCGAAGGGGGTCCGTGAGCATTGAGTGTTTCATGTCTTGTTCCACCATTGAGAGAAAAATATAAGTGACACATCTTCTGTTCAAAGATGAAATCCAGCTCTCGTTTTCGTTTTCTGAGACTTCAAACCGGGATGCCAGTACCTCTGTTGCGGCCGAGAGCGCGGTTCAAATCTTGGTGATCGTTGTTCGCAGAACATCTGGCGCGTCGGTCCCGGAAGAAGTCATTCGACGTGTCTGCCGAGCTCGTGGATTGGTATGGATTATTGTCCGAAAACGGGCGAAATACCGATTCGAAAAGGGATTTATCAGCGAGCCTTGTTGCTGACTCAACCCGCGGCTTCCCATTGTGCACCGTTTTTCTCTTCCCTGTCCACCTGGGTTTTCGTAAATCGTTTCAAGGAGCGAGAACAAAACAGAGTGTCCATTCCGATTTCCGAATCGATATCCGTTGAGAAAGGAGTCGGAAACAAAATTCGTAAGTTGAAGTTGGACGATAAATCTTGCGATGTACAAGAGAACGACGAGGACGAGGGAAACAAGCTTCAGACAGGCGAAGGAAGCAGTCGTTCGAGTTCACCGAACGTGATTCAGAACGTTGAAACAAAGGTTTGTTGGAGTATATGCTGGGTAGTGTTTCGTGTGACGTATTCTGTGAGGAAGTTGTTTGAAAACAATCTGACCGAACAACGATGATCAAAACTACAGAAAAACGAAATGGGCCCGGATGGTAACGTCTCATAGTATCATGCACTTCAGCTTTCTGTTCACTCGTCTGTATGTTATGAGCCAACTCCGGAGTTAAAACATGTTTCCGATGATCAGAAGGTGATAGAGCACTTACAGATCCAGTCCCGAAGATACGAAAGGTATTGTTCTGGTGACTTGGCAAACCGAGCTCACAGGTCCTAATCAATGATCCATTCTCCCTTTGGACAACCCGCAGGTTAAGCCATCGAAAAAGTCGCTTGAAGACCCGACTTCGGATACGGTTTTTCGCCCTAAAGTAACCACAAAGTCAAATGCGAAGGTAACTGAAATCGGAAACTGACTCCAGATTGTACACCTACTTATCGATCGATTTGAATTTTGATAGATTGCTGCAGCTACCCCCCCAAAGACGGCGAAGGTACTCGAGGAACTGGACGAAACGGTCTGGGAACCTGTTGCGCGGTCGAATATGGTCGCCAAGGTATGAATGCGGCGGAGAAGAAAGAAATGGACCATTTTGACCGATGAATAGACAAAAAGCGCCTGGTGTTCTGATATGCTCTGCTTTTTGTGTGTAGATGAAACCGCCCACTCCGAAAGCCCCGCTCTCAGGTAGAAAACGAAGGACGACGATGGAAGGCGACGATGACGGTGACAAAAGTCACCCGCAGAAAGGTTTGCGATGGGTCGGTTTATTTCATTTGGGCTTTTGTGTGCAAGGTCTAACAATCCGAACATACCGAGCAGAAGATAGTCCCGTCATTCCCCCTTGGTCATCCAAGAAGAAGGACAAGGTAAGGAGATACGAGCACCTATCTTTTGTAGGCTTATACTCTCTCAAGACCAACGCAATGAACTGAAACGCACACACGTGGCCATCATTCTGCAGGATGTCAGCGATCGTCTGGTTCCCAATTCAGGTGTGTGAAGAGGAGAGTATTTGGGCTTGCGTCGTGACATCCTCCTCACTTTCTTCTTGCACCTCTAGCGAACCGGTCCAGCAAAACAAAGGAAGCTGCAACGATTCCTCGGCGAGCGAAAAAGGTATCTACACCGTGATGCGGGAGATATTTCCCACGATAGAATGAAGGAACAGAACTCATGCGGATATTTCTTGGTACAGAATACAATTGACGAAACGATCTCAATGGAAGTGGACCAGGACGACTCCCGCAACGGTCAGATTCCAGATCAAAATCTACTTCCTCCGCTTTTTCTTTGTGATCTTTTCAGACATCAATCGTAAACCTGTCCCGCTCTTTTCGAAAATGCAGCCACTCGTTCTCACGGTACTCCTTTGTCGACGAAACGTACAGCGAAAGTAATGCTGCCTTTGATTCTCTTTTTCAGGCATGCATGTCCAGAAATGTCGAACTCTGATCGTAATGTTTGTTTCCAGAACGTTCAGCCCGAAAGTGATTACGGAGGGAAGCGGAAGCACGGTGAGTGTCTATTCTCTGTTAATACTTTCCTGGCTCCCTGGATATATTGGGCGTATCATTTCCGTGACAATGGCATCCGCTGAAACATCAATGTATGTTTGCGGTGGTTATGCGGGTCCGTCATTTCTTTCACATATAGACCTTCGTCTCCCTTCGCCGACCTGGCCAGAGAATGTCGAAATGGAGGTGAGGACTGAGGCATTCGCCCCAATCAATCTTTCCCGCTTCCTTCTCGCCTATCTCTACGTTTCCGCGCTAATGAGAGATTTCCTTGCTTGTCCATATGACACACAAAATGTCTTTTAGATGGACGACGACGGTTTTGATCAAGAAGGAGTTGGTGGTATGTGCAGGGGATCCTCGTATTATCTTTTTATGCCGGGACTCAAAGATTTTAAAGGTCTTCATTTCGTCGCCCCGTTGATCTCACACAATACCACTTCCGCTACAGAGCCCGAAATCCGCAGAACCGCCACCGTAGCTTCAGACGTCAGAAAGCGCCTCGGGAAAAAAGGTACATCGTCTTTCCTTAATCGTCTCACTACCTCATTTCACCTGATGTAACACCCATTTCCCATCAATATCAACATCTTCCACTGCCAGCTCCAACCCCTAAACGACGCGTCTCAGACACTCAAGCTGACGATCTTCAGTCCTCGCATGCAACGGAGGTCCGGCCCAAACGAGTGCGGACAACGGCGACGACGGTGAAGGCGAACAATACAGCCGTGGCACAGAGAAAGCAGACTCGTCAGGCACGGGTACAAAAACGTGATCCGACGCCCCCCTTGTCCCCAGAGTCCGCCACCGGTGATGAGAATCCCTTCATATCGGGGTTGATGGAGATCATGAATCGTGCGACTTTGGTAGGTGGTGAAGCCATTCTGTATATGTGAAATGGCAGAATAGCGGACGGGGCGTGCCAAATTTCCCATTGTCGTTTCTATTGTTGGGTTTTTGAATGTTTGTGGTTTCGTTACAAACCTTGTGTGCGAACAGATGGTCTCCACCAAAATCAGAAATGGGGCTTCCGGGATTCAAACCTCGTTGAACCAGACTGTGGAATCCATCGATTATACTATGTTACATGTTTTGCAAAGAAGCCAGTAAGTGTTATCTGGAAAGTTCCTGCATCACAATTTTACATCACAAATCCATCAAGAAAGGCGAAAACTCAAAATGAAGTATATTACTAAAGTAAACGTTTCTGTAACTCTTATGCGTAGACGCGCCGTGGTTTCTACAGTCGAGGATTCGAGCATTTCGTGGGAGTTCCCCGATGTCTCCGAGTGGCACCAGGCCGCTGCGAACCTCGACGAATTCTTCTGAGCTCACTGCCTCCGACTCTTCTGTTCATCGTTTTTCGCCGTCTCGTATGTGGATGGCCCTTAGTTCCGGTCTTTGGCGTTGGCGGAAACCATGGCAACATCGGCGTCGACCATTTCCCGGATTAGATTCTTTATTTTCGCGATGTTTCAGTTTTTGTTAATAGTGTTTTTGTTTTTTATTTCCGGACGGGGAGAAGGAATGGATTAGCGTTAATTTTCTTCCTTCGATCGTGTTTTGCCTTTCCCCTCAAACCTTTGCAGCGGTTGAGTAGTTTGCCCGGCATATGTAACCGCTTGCTGTCGCGTTTCTTTCGTCACATGCTTCTCTGAATAAACCACACCATCCATGCGTAACCAATAATCAAATGATACCCATCGTCATTTAGGGGTACTTACATCAAAAGACGTCGAAGGCGTCCACCCAAGCATCCTTTTCGCTTTCGACGGGTCGCCCAAAAGCAGGTCCACCTCCGTCGGCCGGTAGTATTTAGGGTCAACACGCACACGGACTTTGTTGGTCTTTGTGTCGACGCCCATTTCGTTTTCGCCTTTCCCTTGCCACCTGTGTGTCCAAAGATGTTTGATTGCGAGGAAAGGGTTGCGAAGGAGTTGGTAAGGTTGGGATGGCATGGCATATTGAATTCTTCGCTAACACACAGACGGGCAAGATAGCGAGAACGTACGTGATGTCAACACCAACGTGCTTGAAGGCCTTTTCAATAAACTCTCGCACTGTGTGTGTCTCTCCTGTGGCCAACACAAAGTCCTCAGGTTCATCTTGTTGAAGCATGCGCCACATGCCCTGATGTGAAAGAAGAGGACGTCGTGATGAGGTGAACGGGAAGGAGGGAAGGAAAGCAGATGGCGAGCGGTAACATTTAGCAACGGCACGTGTGCGATGAGGCAGATTTGTGATGATCGAAAAGGGAAATAGGGTGGGATAAAAGATGGTGTCCTTACTTCAACATAATCCCGCGCGTGCCCCCAATCTCGCTTTGCTTCCAAGTTACCCAAATAGACGCATTCTTGCAAGCCGAGATGGATGTTGGCAACTGCTCGTGTGATTTTTCGCGTCACGAATGTTTGTCCTTCATTTTCATGACCAGAGATGTCGCATGATGGCGGGTGGGAGAGCGGGGAGGGGAAGATGAGAAAGCAATTGTCAGTTAACAGATGAAAGATGAAAGAGAGGAGGGAAGGGTATTGAATTGGGAAACAAGTCGCGGTGAATTGAACGTACCTCGCCTTGGACTTTCGTGGTTGAAGAGGATGCCGTTGCATGCAAACATGCCGTACGCCTCACGGTAGTTGACGGTTATCCAGAAAGCGTACTGTTTAGCGACGCCTAAATTTGCATATGGCAAAACCCAAATAAAGTGAGTTCCCGACATGTCAACATCCAACCCCAAACACTTCGCCTTCCCTCCCACACGTCAAGCATCCCACCAGCACCCCCCAACAATACGATGGAAGCCCCACTTACCATACGGACTCCTCGGATAAAACGGCGTCGTTTCCCGTTGAGGAACCTCCACCACTTTACCATACAGCTCACTCGTACTTGCTTGGTAGAACTTGACCCGGTTGGTGAGGCCGCACGTGCGGATGGCGTCGAGGAGCCGAAGAGTTCCGATACCGTCTACGTCGGCTGGGTTTGGATGCGTTTGGTGATGGTGGTGTGTATAATATGTTTTGCCGTGGACAAAGGGGGGGGGGTTGGGATTTAGCCTGGGTAAATAAACCGATGCGGCCGTTCCACACGTTCCCTGCCCCCCGCCAGCTGATGGCAGCCTAAGGGAAGAACGAAAGAAGAGAAGACTGCTTCACTTACCAGTGTACTCTGCCATATCGAATGAAACCTTCACGTGCGACTGCGCACCCAAATTATAGATCTCGCTGGGTTGAACTTTGGAAACAATTTGGACGAGGTTGGTCGAGTCCGTCAGGTCGCCGTAATGGAGGATCATCTTGGGTCCTGGATGTGGGCGAGTGTGTCCAGGCAAGGGATATGTGTAGAGGAAATGCGTATATGAGGCAAATGGGCATTGTGAGATGTCACCCACGAAAGGGGGCCAAAAAACGCGTCACGTTTGCATATCCTGCGAAACAGGAATCGCACGGCAGATGCGGTACGGGATGTGGTCTCGAGCTTGCATACTTTGGTGGAAGTCCTGGTACAAATGCTCAATCCTCCCCGTATTGAACGAAGAAGATCTCCTGATGATGCCATGCACCGTGTACCCTGATCATTGTGCATGTTGGAGAAGGGGAACGCGTTCCAGAGCGAGCGCGAGTGAAGAAATCGCAACGATTGGTGAAGGATCCCAGGCCGCAACGAGGAGTGATTTAGATGAGATTGTTGAAATAGGGAGAGTAAAAGCAACCGTATCTTTAAGTAGCTAACTCAAATCACGCGTCGGAAAGCAACAAGCGATTGTACATCTCTCGTGCCTCAAATGTTGGGCTGTCAAGGAGAGCGCGAGGTTGAGGGCATGCACGTTTCCTGTTCTGCTCTATTACCTTTACTCAAAAGCAGCTCTGTCAGATAACTCCCATCTTGACCCGTGATACCTAGATCCCATAAAACATCAAGTAGAGGAAAGGAACGCGTAATTGGTAAACTGCGCCAAAAAGATTGATACTGATTGATCTCGCGGCAACATGAGCGCGTAAAAACGGGATCGATGAGAGGGGGTTGGTGTTTGAAACGCGCCACCGTGTCCTTTTTTGCCTCATTCGCACCCCATCCCCGTGTTTTGACCACCAAAAACTAACCGGTGATCAGAGCAACTTTTCGTTTATGCCATTCTGTGTCCGTTGAACGTTGGTGGACAGGAGAGCTGGATCGCGGTGGAGAGTAAGACATGGTTGATGTATGAAAGATATTCCAAGATAGTGCGTATGAAGTTCGTTTGTCGTTTGTCTGCTTCAAAATTCAAATTGTTGTTTGGTCTGGTGAGAGTGATGTTATTGGGTTTTGATCGCCGAACTTGGTCAGATTGTTTGTGCTACACTGGATCCGTATGTTCGATTTCCCCTTTGCACAGTGCGATCTTGACTCTTGGTCCAATCTTTTTTCTTTTATGGGACAAAATACAAAAAAGCAAAGAGAAGACTTGACAAAAAGACCGACCAACAAACGTCCACAACACAGAAAAGTAACCCCAATTTCATCCCAAAACCTCGTTTCGGCGGTACTAGTCATCCTCTAAACAGCTGACAAAAGCTGGCAACCAAGCCTAAGAACTCATCCATAAGAATTGATACACACCGGCAAAAAAAAACAGAACCTCAGAGCGAGATTGCCAAGAAAAAGACAAGCTTTATGAACAAGGAATTAAAGTTTATGCGGGTACAACGTCTGCAGCGGCGCCGTTCGCGTCAGTCATCCCGGCGTCTTCGACCTCCATACTCCCCTGGAGAACCGTCAAGACGAAAAACGATCAGATATCATGAACATTGCATGAATATTATAGAATCCGCATTTTCATATCATTTGAGCAATCGTACCTCATCTTTTCCGTTCAAGTACGCTTCCATCTCCGCATCAAGCTCTTCTGCGGTTTTCGAGGGACGTGGGTTGCTACCACCCTTCGGTCTTCCCCTACCGCTCCTGCGGCCACGACCGCCAGCACCACCACCAGTCCGTCGACCACCGGCTCCGCTTCCACTGCCGGACTTGTTTCTGGAAGAGTTTGATCGTTTGAATAGAATCAAGTGATGTTACTAACTGCAACAGAATGTGCCCCATATTCGCCCCTCCTCTTCTCTGATGGAACAAAGTGCATACGAATAGTAGGCAAAAAGAAAAACTTACCCGCCACCACCAGGAGCTGCACCAACGCGACGGTTGATGTCACCGCCCGAGGGAGAAGTCAGGGATGCTGCAATCGTACCGGACATGATAATCTCGATCTTCATCGGCCTGCCATCCAGTGTCCTGTTGTGGTACTCCCGCACAGCGGCAAGAGCGTCACCATTTCTCTGGAACAGGACAGTTGCGCTTCCTTTCGACCGGCCATTTGCGTCGTAGTTAAGTGTGGCTGATGAAACTGGTCCTGTTGCAGTGAAGGAGTGGAGGAGAGTAGAGGAGGGGGTTTTGGGTTGGTTCGTGTTTTTACGTTCGGGTAGGTTCGGATACGGGGTTCAGTCTGCTATCTCTCTCTCTCTCTCTTTGTGTCTCGGAACGTAGGAACGACGGAGGTCATAACTCGCCCTGAAACCGAGTGCGACGTGGTTCACAAACGAAAACACCAAAAGCAGGCACAACACTGGGCGGGATGACGAAACCCGCAAGGATGGAATGAAAAAGAGCCACAAAACAGTAACGCTTTTCGTTCCGGAATTTCCGGTATCGCACTTCGGCTTTGTTATGACGTTCTTTCGACTCGGCGAGACGAGACGAGATGAGATGAGACGCAGATACACGTTGCACCACCCCTTGCGCTAGAGCACTGCTACTGCAGCAACCAGCAGTTGACGATAAATGAAAAGAGACGCACCGACTTGGCTGAAGAGCTCGAAGACGTCTTGCTGAGTGACGTTGTAGGCAAGGTTTGAGACGGCGATCTTCTTCTGGTCGTATCCGGCTGGTTGTTGCTGCGGCTGGCTTCTTCTGGGGTTGCTGTAGGGACGGGAACGGTTGTCACCTCCACGTCCACGACGACCGCTCCGGACAGCACCACCACTTCCGGCACCAGCGTTACCACCATTTGCACCGCCTCCACCTCTCCTACGGTTGCCCGGAGTTTTCTTGTTCTTTGCAATCTATGTTATTAGTGTTGGCGTTATAACGAGGATACGATTGTAAGCGTATGGAAAGACGGCCCGGAGAGCACGTCAGCAGGAGGGACGAGAAGAAGTGACTCAGTTTACGGGTTGTCGACGGGAGCGAAGAGGTTGTGAAGACTTAGAGTGGTCGCAAAGCGGGAATGGTCAGGAGTGCTTACAATATCGTCGAGAGACATTGAGAGAAGATCGTTGTTGCCAGCGCTTGCGGTTGTTGCGGGTGCAGTCATTTCGGAGCTCATCTTGGTTCGTTGTGCGGTTGTCGGTCAGATTTGGAGGAAGAATGGAAGAAAACCCTGTGAATTCTTTGTATCACACATAAAATGGACACTGCGGCTAGATACCCCCCAACACAAACGTGCTAATAGGAACTAGAATGGGTAGTTGAAAACCAGGTTGAAAATGCACTGTTTACCTTCAGTGAATGTCGACGACGAGGACGAAGATGTGAAGGGAGATTTGAGTGGATATTTGGGCGTTGGAGGGTCAAGGAAATCATGCGATATTAAAGTCCTGATTTTGAATGCTACAGAACAAAATGATACTGTGATGCGTTTTTATATGAGAGAACTGAGAGAAATGCCTCAAGAAACGCCGGTTTTGAGCTTTTCAGACATTGTTGTCACTGCAACTGGCCTGTGTTTGAAAAACAAATACAGAAAGTCCAATCAAAACAGTCCCGAAAAGCAAACATGACTCGCCACACATCCAATCCCCAATCTCCAATCCATTGGCATCCCCCCATATTTATTTTGCTCCTCAAAAAAAAGGAAAGAAAGTAGAAGAAAGTCCTTCAACAGTTGAACAGTCGAACAACATAGAACTCCCCCGAACCTCCACAGCGCCCGTCCGCCCTCTCTCCAACTTCAAGGATCTGAGAAGCAAAAGCAACCTCAAAAATGGCCGGCCGCTCATCGGAAAAAATGAGTGAATTCCAAGAAATCCAAGACTTTGCCGTCGATGTGGATGACGGGAAAGTGCCTCTTACTCAGGAAAATGAACTCGACGATCTACCAACACAGTGTAGCTGGAATCCTGTGGACTGGTGGAAGGAGATTAAGAGTGATTTTACGGATTTTAGTTGGCAGATGACAGAGAAGAGGCGTGTGGTGAGTATATCTGATTCTCATGGAAAAACCAGCGAATTTTGTGACAGAAAAGTTTTCCTCAAAATCCCACACAAATATCTCTAAACCATCCCCTCCTCTCTCTCTAGCTCCTCCGAGCCGTCTTCGGTGAAGGTCTCGTCACCTTCCTCTTCCTTTTCATCGTCGAAGCCACCGTCGTCAACAACGGTCGTCAAGCAAACCCCGAAAACCTCGTCCTCGGTTGTGTCTCAACCGCCTTCTGTTCCATCGCTCTTATCTACTCTTTCGCTGATGTTTCCGGTGCTCACTTTAACCCGGCTGTTACGTTTGCGACCATGGTGACCGGGAAGGTGTCGGTTCGGAAAGGTATGTTATATTTTGTTCGATGGTTAGGTGGTTGTTGATATTGCAAATTGGGTCTAGCTAACATCCAGATGCGTTTCTGATATTCGTTCCTTTCCCATAAATATCACACACCAGGCGCCGCCTTCATTGGCATTCAGCTTTTAGCTGGTATCATCGCCACCGCGGCCCTCATGGTCGTCTTCCCCAAACCCTTCGACCAAGGCTACAAAAGCATCCCCGCCGCTGTCGTCGTCGACTTGGACCCCACCGCTCGCGTCGTCAACGCCTTCTTCATGGAACTCATCCTCACTTTCATCCTTGTCTACGTCATTTTCGCCACTGCTTTCGACACTGGTAAGTTTTTTGATAGTCTTCTTTTTTATTTGATTCAATGTAGTGTAAATGTATTTTGTGGTATTGATATGTACAAGATGTCTAATCATATCCACTTTTATGCGACAACCTCGTCACAGTTGACACATCCAACAACGTCAAAGTCGCCGCCGCCAACAAAGATGGAAAGGGCACCGTCGACAAATCCGTCGGTCGCTACTTGACCATTTACGTAAGTACACCCAAACAAACCCCCACCCACACCTTTCGCGACCCCCACCATAACTCCCCTTCCCACCAAACCTAACAACCTCGCTTCCCTAATTTCTTCCTCCCTCCCCCATCCAGACCACCTCTGGCAACACCAAAGCCGGTTTCGCCCCCATCGCCATCGGTTTCACACTCGGTTTCCTCGGTCTTCTCGGTGGTTCCGTCTCCGGTGGCGCCTTCAACCCGGCCCGTGTCTTCGGTCCCGCCATCCTCACTGGCCACTGGAACAACCACTGGCTCTACTGGGTCGCTGACTGCATTGGCGGTGGACTCGCTGGGTGGATGCAGAGCTTGTTTGCGCACAAGGCTGTTCAGCATTCGGGGGCTGTGAAGACAAACAAGGCTGCGGAACATCATTAAGTTGAAGGGATTTTTTGAGAAAGGAATGGGAGAGAGGGGATTGGTTTTTTGACTTAGTTGATGAGTTTGTTTTCAGTTTTCAAGTGCGAAACAAAGAGGGAAGGAAACAACCCTTTTTTACCTTGAATATCTTTGTAGTGTCCATGAAGGCGCTTCTTTCTTCGCCTTGTGTTTTGAGGCGGGGTTCCGACGGGCGGTGATGGCTGATGTTGCGGAATTACTTTTTACATATTCAGTGGCTTGCTTCTGTATCCCTCTCTCCAATAAACAAGCTTAACGAGCTGCCATTGCTGCTGCATTCGAATGTCTTCTCCTTCTGAAGCGACAACGTCTCAGTTGTTGTAGTTGACAGTGTAGCGTTATCAGGTGTAGGAACAACTACGGGTATTCTCGTCCATGGCGGTACTTATGAAATCGGTCTCGAAACCTCATCGCCGAAGAATTCGAGTCTATAGCCCTCCATGACCCATCCGCGACATCTTCGCCCTTCTCTGCACTTTGACGTGCAGGAAATCGTTGACCAGACAGCACTGTGGTATGTGCCAAGGCTCGTACTGGTTTCGCTGTTGGACGACCGTCGGCGAGAGGTCTATCAGCATGCCAGTGTTCCAAATGATGTAGCAACGGTGTGTACATCGACAAAGGTGTATGTGTCCGGGCACGAACTGGCTTTGCAGTTGGACGGCCGTCGGCGAGGGTTGTGCCAGCCGGGATCACATACACTCGACTTCGTCAGGTCGTGCAACATAAACTCTTTCAACCCATATCGATATCTCCATCAAACTTCCACCTTCTCATCTCCCTTCAGACTCTCATTCCACCTCCCGCCCCTCCCTCTC
>JADGJF010000229.1:0-27379 GCA_027596845.1 Quaeritorhiza haematococci | reverse complement strand
GACTGTTGCGATGTGGCTTGAGTGGTGTTGGAGGGGATCACCTGAATGCCGTGCGAGTTTGAGTCGGAGGAAAGATAACGGAAGAACATTTGGGAGGAAGAAGAGAGGGAACGAAGGGGTTAGGTGTTATAGTTTAGAAAACAAGCAAAGCAAAAAGTCCCACTACATACCTTCGTACAAAAGGTAATCCCCTCCAAACTTGGACCCAGAGCTTATGTAGTACCCATCTCTCCAAAGGCTTCGGAAGACGCGGTACTTGAGTTTCTCGAAGTCGGTACTGGGCCATGTCCACAGAGACTCGGATCCTGCTTCCTCGCCTGTGCCGGCTGTAGTCGGCGGATTATACCATGGTAAACTTTGGGACGAGCACGGTGTTGATACCGGGAGCAGAGGTGGATCCTCGATTGGCGGCTCCGCTTCAGTAACATATTCTCCAGAAACCTCAGGATTCCCCGATATAGAGCTGGATTCAAAAGACCGGCGTGCTTTCTTCTTTTTGGTTGCTAATGCAAACTGTTTGCGTGCTTCTTCGTACTCGTGCGTTTGAAGTTGAGTTTGTTGGAGGAAAAGGGCGGTTTGATCCGGAGTTGGGTGTGTGTGGGCTTTGCTATCATTGATGAGGTGGATAAGGCCTTTTGTTTTACGATTCAACGGGAAAACAAGTAGGGATCGTGAAAACTGTCAGCATCCGTGGGTTGATCTCACACGAACCACTTGGACGTTCCTTCACCATCTTCATTGTTTTCCCCTTCCAAAATGGCCACTCACCCCTTCACCGATACCCATCTTCCGCATCTCACCCTCTGAACTTCTTCCTACTCACCCTCTTCCAACAACAAAGTAACCTCTTCAGGGAGCAATAGAAGCGGTAGAGACAGGAACATGTTCTGTGTTGGTAATCTGGCTAGAGTTCCGATGAGAGCTCCGACTATGCGGTGGTTGATCCGGAGGGCCATGACGGCTATTTTGTGCGTTAATCAAGGAAAAGAAAGAAAGAGGATCCATCTGTGAGGACTCGATTTGTAAGGGCCGATTTCTCAAAGTCCCAAAGGAATGGCGAAAGACGGAACGCATTTCTGAGATGGAATGTTGCTGTTAGCGTACTTTCGGGTTCCCAGACGTATCCCGCCGAACCGGAAACGCTTACCCGGTACGGCGGTGAGGGGTGTGATGATGATGGAGCTGTTTGTGTGGGAAGCCCCAGATCCCCGGGTTGTGGCGCGGCCTCTTGTTCTCTTCCGCCCCCACCACTGACTTGACTGCCACCACCATCGCTGATGACACAGACGCCATGGTCTTCGTCATGATCATGATCGCGGTGTGGGAGTTCAGGTGGCGACGAAGACATTTTGATCTCAAGTGCGAGTACAAACGTTACATTCGGTTACAAAGACGGTACAAGTGGCGTTTTGCTTTTGGTCTGAGTTTGAAAATCGATTGGATAGGAGCTAAGGTCTAAAACCATTCAGAGTTCTAAGACGAACGCATTTACCACTGTCTTAGTTGGGGAATTCGACCATACGAAACAAGTCGGTCGGTGCTGACGGTGACGACCACCACGTCAAAGAGATCATTGCACCGTTCATTCTTTCGAAGTCCCTTTGCCGAAGTCCTTTTGCATCGTTGAACAATCGCTGAAGAACGAACCGCAACCATGGCAGAGCAACCAGAAGGACACACCTACAATATCCGTGGAATCACCGTCAAGTTCCCGTATCCGGCCTACGATTCCCAACTGGCGCTTATGGAAAAGCTTATAAAAACTTTGCAAACGGTTCGTACTTTGGATCTCTCTGGGGTGTGAACTTCGATACAGGAGGTGTTCGAGCTGCGCAGTAGAGTGTGAAATATGAATGGGATTCATTAGGGCAATAATTGGCAGGCTGTATCGGTTGGTTCCCAAGAAAACCGAGCCACCAAACAAAAAACTTGGGGTGTTCTGTTTTGGATTCAGTACTGAACCCAACCTCCAAATGACTTCAATTAGGGCCAAAACAGCCTCATCGAATCCCCCACCGGCACTGGTAAAACCCTTTGTCTCCTCTGCGCGACCCTAGCTTGGCGGGAAGCCTATATGGCACGCCGACAACTCGAAAAACTTGTTACCTCTGGCAACGTGAAAATCGACGGGGGCAATAAAACAGGCGATCTGGGGAGTGAGGGTGGATCTTCGCATGCTGGAGGGAGCGTAAAGGCGTTTGGTACTGTTCGAATCGGAACGCATGGGGGATCTGTATCAGTGTCGGCTCAGAAGTTCGATGTTGAGTTGATGGGCCAGTTGGATGCTGCTGTTTCGGCTTTCCCGCAGAATGGTAAGAGGAGTTGGGAAACTGTATTTCTGGTCCATTCGAGGCGACTCTTTTCGTTTTGAACAATTGATTTGAAGATTGTCTGGGAATGTTGTATGTTGAATTCATTTATTAAAGAAAGATACGACTCCGAACCTCCACGAATATTCTACGCTTCACGGACGCATTCACAGTTGACGCAAGCGGTTGCAGAACTTCGTCGCACCGGATACAGGTTGGTTTGAATTCCCCTTCGAATGTCTGCACCTTTCTCAATAACTAACCGTAACATTCATTTTGTCGCTCTAGACCGAGCATCCGCGTTCTCGGAAGTCGCGAACAAATGTGTATCAATCCTGATGTGTCATCCCTGTCTGCTGGAGCAGCGCAAGCGAATCTGTGTCGAAAGAAAGTGTCTAAGAAAGATTGCGAGTTCCATATGGGAATCGATGGTTGGTTATCAATCTGTGTGCTTCACGAGAAGGGGACGCGTGTTTGTGCAGGGAAAAGGGGGGAGGGGGGGGGACACTCGTATTGAGAACTCGCGCCGCTGCCCATACACCTTTTTACCTGTTTTAAGTTTCATTTCGCTCATGTTTGCTTTTCCTGTTGGTGGTGATAGCCGCTCGTCGACAAAAGGCTTTCACGGAGCAAGTCCTCGATATTGAAGAGCTCGTGACATTTGGGCAGAAACATCGGTATGCGAACACTGAAGGAAATCCAGCCGCTCTTTCCCCATTCATTCACCTCTCGCTCCTCAGTATTGCATCCGCTTCAATTTTGCAATTTTCGCTCACCCTCCAACCTGTTTCTTCGGATTTTATCTTCTATGGAAAAGAGCATGCCCGTACTACCTTGCCCGCGAGAATCAGTCCCAAGCTGATGTGATTTTCTTACCGTATAACTACTTGATAGACCCAACTTCTCGCAAGGCGCAGAATATTGATGTAAGGTAAGTCATGCTGATTTGATACTAGTGAAGTTTGTGTGGGGTGCTTTTGTCCTGCATCCAGGGAGTTAACTTTGTGAAGGGGCACACGGTCCTCTAATGATTTGCTCAATCGCGGCTTTTGTCCTTCCGTTCCTGTATCGCTGAAATAGGAATGCGATTCTAATCTTTGATGAAGGTGAGTATCACTGGGGCGGGCGTCCTCTTTTCTTTGCCGTCGAAATCCACAGAAAAATGCCACACATTCCAAAATGTCCAACTTCTTTGCTTCCATCTCATCGTATTGTATACCTAAAATCTACAGGACACAATCTGGAAGGCGCCTGCGGTGAAACGTCTTCGTTTGAGCTCACTGCTTCAGACCGGGCCAACTGCCGCGATGAGGTCGCGCATTGTGTTCAAATTGCCTCTAATTTTGGATCTGCGGGGTCAGAGTATACGGCGGCAGAATTTGCGATTCTAAGAGGTTTGTGGTGACATCAAGCAATGGAGTATTTTGGCACAGAGAGAGAAGGGGGATAGGCGGAGTGAAGAGATACGGAATTGACCAGAGTGGCGGTCAAAGAGCACTTTTGCCACATGCTGTTCCCATTCCTTTAACCTACGTCCTGTTCTCATTTTCCTCGACTGCGCGGTGTGACGCTCGACATCATTATCATGTTCAGATCTCCTTGACCAGCTGGAACATGAACTTAACGCCCTTGAGCTATCACCCACAACACGGGATCTCGTGCGGCCCGGCGAGTTCATGTTGCAGTTGCTGGGCCGCTTAAATATCACATTTGAAAATGTTGACTTGTTGCTCAGTGCGTTGGATGCGGCCGCGGATTTGGTTGTGCAAGGTACTGCTTTCGGGGGTGTGGATGCACAGTTTTTAAGCTTTGCCCTTGCTTCGGTCTGCTTAGTTTCATCAACTGAACTCGCTGTTTCTACTTTCCGAACCCCCCTCGCGAAACAATAGAATCACATCGATATCGTCGAACGACAAAGCTGAGTCTGAATATGCTCACCTCGGCGTTGAAAATTGTTTTCAAAAACGGGTACCATTCCAGTTCAAATGGATCCCGATTCGCTGATATTTGGAAAAAGTACAAGGTGAGGTTTCCGAAAGGGTTTGAATCGTAGGAAATCGGCCACGTCTACCAAGCTTGACGAGGGGCCCATATTTCCCGTTTCTCCTTGTGAAATACGTAGGTTTACATCCGAGAGGAGACACCTGAAGGTGGTGGCCGCGGTCGGCTTCCGTCCTCATCTTCGGGGAAGAAGCGGACACTTAGCTTCTGGTGCTTCAGTGCGGGCGTTGCGATGAGGGATCTTGTTGAACGCGGAGTGCGATCTGTTGTTCTGGCCTCGGGGACGCTGGTAAATATGTTGCAAACTCACCTCTTCTCAACCGTCCTCGCGGGACTTTCTGTTTCCTGCATCTATGATTTCGTTTTGTTTGCTTACCTTTTCGCTTGCGTTTCAGAGTCCGCTGGATAGTTTTGCAACCGAGATGGGCGTGTAAGTTCGTTTTGAAATTCACTCAAGGGAGGCTGCCTCACTGTTCTTTCTCTCGACACTCGTCCCGTCCTCATTTTCATCCTGAACATTCGCACCGCTTTCGTCTTTCGTAAACCTTGCATGTAATCACACAAAAACCAGGCCCTTCCCTCACCGTCTCGAGAACCCGCACGTCATTCCCCCAGAGCAAATCTTTGTGGGCGTTGTCCCCAGCGGCCCGGCAGGGAACCGCCTCAATTCCTCGTATGAGCACCGAAGCTCCCGATCCTTTGTCATGGACTTGGGCAATACGATTGCGAATGTCGCGCGGGTGGTGCCGGATGGGCTTTTGGTGTTTTTCCCGAGTTATGGCGTTATGACTGATTGTCTGCAACAATGGAGGGCACCGTCGGTACGTTGCGTGTTCTGGGCTATCTTTGCTCAAAGGACTCGCTGAATCAAAAAGCAGGTTTTCGGTTGTGATTGCGGAAAATTTGGAACTATGTTTAATGCCGTCTCTTACTTTGGCAGCAACAACCTGGGGCGAAGAATATCTGGGACAGGATCAAACAGTGCAAAGAACCCATGGTCGAACCCAAAAACAAGGCTGAATTTGGACAGGTAAGGACAAGGAAAAGGGCACGGAAGTGAGGCTGCTTTTTGCTTTACAGAGTGTATGGTAACCTTATTTTTTACTATTGCGCGCAAACGTCTACATTATTAGGCGATGGACCAGTATTATTCCAGAATCCAAGATGGCACAAACGTCGGGGCAGTTTTCTTTGCTGTTTGTCGTGGAAAAGCAAGCGAGGGTATCGACTTTAGTGATGCGAAGGGGAGGGCGGTGATCGTTTGCGGGATTCCATATCCAGGTACGGGATCGATTTCTCTCTTCACTGGTACCGCAGGATGGGGAGTGAGGTGGAAAGGGGTACAATACGTCGGAAAACATACGAGGAGTTCGGACCTTTTGGTTTTCTTGTTTTCTTTGTGGTTTGATTCGAAGGTACTAATAAATCACCCACTTGATATGGTTGGCACAGCTGCGAAAGATCCAAAGGTAAGAGCATGCAGCCGGTTTCCCTTCTCTTCCCACTTATCCACAATAGTCTATTCCTCCCTGCAGCTCGTTACTACCACGTATTCCTAACAGCCCTTTATCCATCTTGCATGAAACCGAAAGGTGTTGTTGAAGAAACAGTACCTCGATACCATGCACAGTGAGAGAGCGCAACACAAGGTATGGTTTCCTCCCCTTCAATCCCCATCCGCTCCATCCTTCTTTTATTTCCCGCGTTGACCTTCCCCCCATTGATCCCATTCCGCAACAGCAACCGACAATATCTGGGGACGAATGGTATAAGCAACAAGCTGCTCGGGCAGTGAACCAAGCCATCGGCCGGGTGTAAGTACATTTTCAGCTTCTGCAACAGCGGTAATGATCATGACCTCTGAAGGGTTAGTTATTCACATGACGTCGCACGTCTTAAATGTCTCTTTACAGGATCCGACATCGCAACGACTACGGAGCCATCCTGCTTTGTGATGAAAGGTTTCTAGTTCTTTCGTCCACTCCTTGTGTGTTTGCTTAGGGTCCCTCTGCTTCCCGCCTCTCACCTCAGCGCGCACATACGTCTCTTTTCCTGACAAACACTACAGATTTGGGTACGCAGCCAACACAAAACAGTTACCAGTGTGGATCAGACCACACGTCCGTGTATACGTAAGTGATGAGTCAATCTGTACAGCGTTTGAGCTGGATTTCGAGTGGTTCTTCATTCATGTCTGATCCTGAAACGCCCTGCTATTCAAACCAAATGTGAACTAGAAAAACTTTGGAGAATCGTTGCGAAACCTGGCACAATTTTTCAAAGGCATGGACGAACGGCAACGGGTTAGTATTTCACTTTCTTTCCGCCCCCGTACCCGACGATAACTTTCTGAATTGGTGCATCTCTACAACCACTTCTTTTCGATTTTTCGCTTTTCTTGATGTACAAAGAAATCCGGATCGGCCCCCGAGGTCCAGCAACCTTCATCCGATCATTACGCAAACTTCAGCTCGGAACGAAGCGATGGTCATACCGCAATCCTGCAACATAAGGTCTTCCAACAACCTAAACCGGCAAAGTGTACGTACCTTGCGTGCTTTACACAACTTGGTTCGAGTGATTTTTTCCACGTCTTCCCCATGACGCCGTAAACTCGCCGTCATCGAATCATTGTCTGAATGACAATCCTTCGGATCTTAATTGGATATGGCATGTATTAATGAACACTATTCCCTCCTTTCGATATTCATACAGACGACCTCGGTGGATCCTCGCACACCCTCCTGAACACCCGCAAGTCACAAAAGCTCAAGCGCAACGACGGCCTAATGGAATCCCTCAACGAATACTACTCCTCATCATCGTCCTCGTCTACGATAGCACCCCTTCCGCCATCTACCATGCAACGGCAAAGCTCAGCAACAGCGCCCGCATCTGATCCTGGTTTCACCAACACAGCTCGGGATAATCATCACCGTGGAAGCCAAGGCGGAAGCGGTGTTACGATTCATCGGAAGCGGCCGTTGGACCATGGGTCTGATGGCGCCATTCCGATTAGTGGCTCGGGGAACAGTGAATCTGGGTCTAAGATCGGACGATTGAAGCGAGAGATTACATTTCCTGGTGGTGGAGGGATTGGTGGACTTCCACGGATACGTGAAGGAGGCGGTTTTCGTTCTGATGACAGTGGAAGCGCGGCAGCTTCGTCGTCGTCCAAACCGGCTTCTCGACACCCACATCCGGACGGTCAGTTGCAGACCCATAAACCCGGTTCCCTGCAATTGGAAGGGAACGGGAAGCAGTTCACGTCAAGTCAGAAACGGATTTCAGGGAGTACGACTGCGGGAAATGATGATAAGGAGAAGATGGTAGACAAGAATAAGAGAGTCAAGATCACAGATGGTGATGCGGCTAGTGTGAGGAGTGCTTCAAGTCAGCGACCAAGACCCGCTTTTGAAGTATACGTGATGAAGGTGTGTGTTTGGATTTCTGTTTCCTCTTGGCGTTCCACCGATCATGACCTAACGACTTTTGATTCTTTTCTTCCGGGCATCGCCCAAAAAGGTCAAACAAACCCTCACCGAATCAGAATATGAAACCTTCAAATCACTCCTCCGCAAACACAAAGCCAACAAAATCGACATCCGGCAACTTATCAAAGAGCTCAAATCTCTGTTTGGATGTACTGACACCCCACAACAAAATTCTCAAGGGAGCGCAAGCAAGCCAAACACGACGGAGCAGTATCATTCGGATTTCCCATCAAGCGAGGTGGATGTGGGAGGTCTGGGCTCTATGCGATCATCGTCACCTTCGAGGGGGGCAGGAGGTGTTGGACAGGGGAGAGGGGGTGTGAAGTATGAGTTGTTGCTTGGGTTTCGGAACTGCCTTCATGAGAGTTTGAGGAAGCTGTTTGATGAGTTGGTGCAGAGATAGGTGGGATTATGCAAATGAGTAGGAAGAAAACGGACACGGAATACCGGTAGGCTGGTTTTTGGGGTGGATTTAGACCCTTTATTGCATATTATGAACAAAGATAAGCAGATGAGGTATTTTCCTCTTGGAATCCGAAACGAAACTCCGATCGCGGACTCGCCTTCCACTTTTCCTGTCAAACCCCTCCCTTGTCAGTTCGGTCTTCAATGTAAATGAACATTTTAGATTTCTGTTTCTATCTCCTACAGTCCTACATAAGCTTGAAGTTCATGCATGTCTGAGTTGCCAATGAAGAAACATTACAATTTATACACAAGGCACAGACGGTAAAACCGGACTGTTCCGTGAAGACGCTTGGTACGGCACGATGTACAGGACTGTGCGGCGAATGCTTTGATCAGCGATTATGCCTTCGGGTTGATCCAGGAGTTGATGAACTCCTTGGAGTGCTCGGGCTGGTCGTACGGAACCTAGATATTGACATAGGAGGACAATCGGTTGAGATATTTTATTCTTCTCTGTGACGCATATCAGCATATACCAACAGAAGAGCACAGACACGCACCATGTGACCAGCTTCGTAAATCCTCAAGAAGGTAAGCTCGTTGAAGGTTCTGAACTCTCCAGCCTTCTTTCCGGTGGCCTTGGAAACCCACTCCATATCTTCAGAAGTGTTGAATTCCTCCTTGCCATACCATTCGAGCTCCAAAGTCCAGGCCTTGTTGCCGATCCAGTTGCTGTATTGCGATAAAGGGAAAACATCGGAAGGAGTAATGAGCACACAACATCTCCTCTGCTTTGAGGATCGTATAGAAATGGAACGTCGATACCCACCAGATGTAGTCAGCATCACCGGCGTAGATCAGAACACGGACACCTTGCTCGAGAAGAGGGGGGAGGTCGCGAACGTATGGCCGCATCCAGTCGCCAGCAAACAAGAACTGATTTGAAATTGACCAAAATGGGATTATTAGATTCGATTTGAATCGCGATATCCACCTGACATTCGAGTCAGATTGAACCACAACCAGACAATCAATTTTCGATTGATATCTTACATTCTTGTTAACCTCAAGGTTGCACCCTTTGAACTCGCGGTCAACACCGATCGCCTCTTGGATCTCGGGCCGGTTCAGGTACGATTCAATGTCGTTCAAGATGGAATAGCAGAGACCTTGGCCTTCGGGATCACAGTCTTTGCGGACGTCGTAGACATTCTTACCCGTCTGGGAAACGGGGCCGATGAGGGCCTGGTTGCAGTAGATGGCGGCGGGGACACATGTTAGGCGGACTTGCCAGTTGTAGCAAGCCTCCACGAGGGACTTGCAGGTTCCAACTTTCGAGCGCATGGTCTCGCACTGTTGTTCATCGAGGATCGGACCATCTGTTGAATGAAGGGAGCAAAATTAGCCTCTAGAACATTGTGTATGGCGTGGGTATTCAAAAAGGAGGCGATGATTCTTACATTTGGAGTTGCATGCCATCTCCGGGTACTCCGGGTACTGGTAGAGAGGGTCAGTGAGACCATTGCCAATAGCCAATGATTTGAGGTGGATGTAGACCAAGTCGTCATCGCCCCCATCTTCGCCGTCCATCTTCTTGGCTTTTTTGGCATGGCTTTTTTGGGTTTCAATGTTGTTGTCAGCGATGGTTTTCCCGATGGCGGGAATGTAGTGCCCGGCATCTGCATTGTGGAAGAAAAGCCACATGTGTCAATCAACGGCATGTATGATAGAGATGATATTGCCTTGGGGATGCCATGGATGAGGAGAACGTGAAACATGCTTACATGACTCGCCGGTGACATGGAAGTCGAGCTTGGCATATTGCTTGTAGGTGCTGAAGAAGATTTGAAGGAAGGCATAGACATCGGTAGCAGCGTCCACGGTTGTGGAAACACCCTTTGAGTCGTCGTCAGTGTAACTGAAACCGGCATTGACGGGCTGCAATGAGAATGACACGATTTAGTCTTCATTTCGAACACGAGCAGGAAAAGCATCAGGAAAATCCTTCGAATTGGAGCCAACGACTCACCTGGTCCAAGAAGACGATGTTGGCGTTGGAGTTCCACGACTCGGGGTTGTATGTGGTGTTTTCACCTTTCGGGTTAACGCGGCAGGGCCCTAACTCCATAAGCAGACCGGTCATAGACGAGCAACCAGGACCACCATTCAGCCAGAGGATGAAGGGGTCGGACTTGGGCTTGCTCCTGCTCTCGAAGAACCAGAAGAAGAAGTGCTTGGTTTCATCAACGTCGAGATACCCGATCATCTGCGAAATTATCAAGGAAAACGTGGGTGAGAACATGACGTGGGGACACTCGAAATCCAGAAAGTTCCGATTCCGCCTTCGGACCCAGACAAGACATGGGATTCCCAACTTCACCGCTTTGGTCAAGAGGTTTAAGAACATCGTTGACTCACCTGCTTGACATCGGGATCGCAAAGCTTGACCTCCTCTCTGACCCTAATAGCATGCCTTGGGAAGGATTTGTGGGTAAAGATGGACCATGGGCGAACGACACCATCGACGGTGTCCTTCACCTTGGAGGCAACACCTTCAACGACCTCCTTGCCAACGCGTGCGGCGTTTTCAGCAAAGTCGGCGACTTCGTGGGAGACTTGCTTGACGACGATTTCAATGTCTTCGGCAACTTCGTTGGCCTGGTTGACCAAGACCTTGATGGAGAGAGGCTCGGCGGAGGCGAGGGTTGAGGAAGCGAGAAGGAAGGACAGGCATAAGAGGAAGCATGCAAGTCCCCGGAGGACTGGAGGAGATGTGGAGGCCATGGTACCGATTCCAGGGAAGGCGCTCAGCGATAGTAACCAAAACCAACCCAAAACTAAGTTCAAAAATGAATCGAATGAGGAATGAGCGGAGACTCAGATCGAGGTGGGTCCAGGGTGGATGTTGAGGCTTGTTTCCAAATCTGAAGGCCCAAAGACCCTTGGTTTCCTTTTTAGGAGACGCCACCCCCTGCAGTGGGAAAGCCCGAGTTCGAAACTCCCAGCAAACAAGTTGACTTTCTCATGGACGAGAATTGAGAATAGAAGGAGAGCAGGATGAGTGGGAGCTTGGTGATGGAGAAAGAAATATGCCTGTGAATATGAATGAGGGAATAGTATTCTGTCCCACGCTGGTCTACAAAATGAGGTAATCAGAAGCAAAGGATCTTCCGAGTATATATTCCATCTTTCCATGGCGTGTGAAGCTTAGCGTTACCATTACATGTATCGTCATTCAGCATCCACGGCTGAGAACCTTCAGAGCACCCCCAGCATCGCCAGTAAAGCTGTGGATCAGACCGGAGCTGACGAAAAAACGACGAATGCCGCTGCAACGTACGACGAGCTTTTGCCACTTTTGGCCGCTTCAGTGAGAAAATGACGGGATGAAATGCCCGAGAAGCAAAAGGCTGAATGCAAGGTCACCATCGATGATGAATTCAACAAGAAACACGAGGACGTGTACATGATGATCGATCGACCGGTCGCATCCCAACAGTACCATGCGCGAGACCCCATCGTCATTCCTCGAGCGCTCGGGCCAACCTTCAAAATTGGTTGGCAAGATTGGTGGTACGGATCCTATCAAGATCCAGCGAAAGACATCGCCGAAAAGTTGATGAGCATACTGCGGCAAAAGGCGAGGATTTTGGATTTGATCGAAATGAAGGAGGACTCGGTTGCCGAAGATCTAGATCTTGCCCCGTATGAAGACAACGAGGACAGTCTTTGCTACGAAAACGAATATGGCATGAAGCAAGAATACGACTACACTGCTTGTGACAGCAGCGGGTGTGGGTTCTGCGGACGATGCCGCTACTGACATTCCCATCACCACAACATTCGTTGTTGTTATTGCATAGCCATTTGCACTTGTATGTTTTCAGTCAAACGTCCAATGTATTTTGCATGTTCTTCGGGAATAAGGGGCTGTGGACCACATCCGCATCATTTTTTGTCCCTTTTTAGGGTTGATTCGCTCTCCATGTTTATTTTTAGAAATTCCATCACCCAATTAGCTCATTATCAGGCCAAAAATTGGCCGAAAAACGTAATTTAACATAAGCAACTCAAGCGCATTTGAACTTTCTTTAGAAAAAAAAAGGACGGGGACTCTGGGAGAAAATGCTGGCGGCAGGCATCTCCGGCTTCCTCAATAATGCTTCGACCGGACTAGACGGGAAAACGCGGACAAATGATAGCGACCCAGGGTTAACTGGCGCTCAGATGACGACAAGTTCGGGAGGGGGGAAAACAGGAAAGGAACGCCCGCTCTCGCTGCAGATGTCTGTTTTTGGTCGGAATAGAAGGAACGAGGAAAAGGTGAACAACTGGTTGCATGTAGGTGCTGGGGCGTCACTTGATGTGCATTTGCAATTCTTGCCATGAATGGCCCTAAATTATTTCTACTTGCTAACCGCGCATCGCAAAATATCAGTCAAAGGCCGATGAAGCGGCAATACTATGGAATGATACAAACAGGTCAGTAAGTTCCTGCGAGCATCGATCCTAACCTTCTTTCTGATGTCTGTCACCTTTGACTTCTTCTCGCGGTTCTCCTTTCTCGATGGATCTACATCGCAAGGGAAACGAGCCTCCTTCAGCCGGGGTTCAACACTAACTTCTCTCCATTGCCTCTTCTCACCTTTGATTTGAAGAACCCGACGAAGATTCACACTTCAATTTAACCTCAGAAAGGAGCACCTTCAGCCGAAAGCTGACATCCAGACGGTCTCCGGGGGTCCTTCCACACCTATCATCATCATAACTGAAGCCCCAGCTCAGACCCAAGTGGAACGAGACCAAGAACCCGAAGATGATGCGTTCCCGCCTACAACTACACCTTCAAAACTCACCCGACGCGGACCCGACCTTCCACCCATCATCACAACCGCACCACCCAAACCGAGTACCTTCCGCCCCTTTGAAAACGTCAGCCGCCTTTATAGGTTCATCAAGCCAACTCACCGGAATGAACGAACCCACTCACCCATCTCCGCCTCCACCGCACGAACAAGTCTCCACACTCCTTCTTCCACATGTTCGTGTTCCTTCGGACTTCCTTCTGCATCAGGGTCATCAATCCTTGTAGGACCACCGTCGCCAAGACTACCAGCCATTGAAGAGGATCCTGAAGATGGCACGAATGCTTCTTATGCGGGATGGCGGACGTTGGGGATGTTTCGGCGGGGCAGGCAACGACCGGTGGGAGCTGGTATGAAAATGCGTTGGCTGCTTTTCGAACGTTGAGAAAGTGGGATGGTGAATGTGAAGACGGTGCATAGGCCCTATTTCATTTACGACAGATTTTGGTGTCTCAGGGTGGCCAACAAAGGGCGCAATTGTTGATCATTGAAAATGAGAAATGCCGCATTGCTTATGATCGATGGGAAGTTGTGCATAGGACGTGCATAGTTTCCGGTTGGATTGACGCTTCGTATCCTCGACGTATTTGTCAACCGTTGTAAAAAGGAGCCCGAAATATGTACAGAAAGACAGGTACAGGCATGCCCGTGTTTTCCCGAAACAAAATCCGAAGACTACGCGCCAACCGTCTGTCAAAAATCAAAGATCGAAGACCTGCACATGAGCTGCCTACCCCGACCCGGAAATCGATTTGATTTGATTGTTCCTATGTAAAGGTTGACAAGTGTTGCAAATAATTTCGCCGACCTGAGGTCAGCCACTTCATGATTCGTTGCTCACCCGAAATGTATCTTTGGCTGGTGAATTGTTTCTGCGACATCGCAATGACCTCCCCCCTTTTGTTGCAAATCATATCGACGTTTTGGATCGTCCGAATCTGTGAAGGAAACCTAATGCAGAGGCCCAGGGACCCGCATAAGCGACCATGTTTATAAATGTAAATGTGGGTTCTGCGCCATTTTCTCCGCCGAAGGAAGCATTTTTATGGTACAAGATCGGTAACCCTTTGAGATTGGTGGTTGTCGAATCAACAAAAGTGTCGCTTCCTTATGATTGCTCAGAATCTGATCACAACGACAACCATCCACGTGGTTAGTTAAACAACACCACGGAAGTTTGAACCCCTCCCATTTTTTTTTGTTTGTGCCTTTCAATCTTCTCTTTTTTTTTTGTTTATCACAACCACCCTCGGACACGGTGGCTTCCTGAAACTGATTCATGCTCACGCTCGTTCAAGCAATTAATCAATCATCCCAGAACAAATCTACAATATTTTTCTTGGGAATAGGTTGGCGAACTCTCACCAATAAAATCGTGAAAGCCTTCCTTCACATTAAGCCTTCCTCTCAGGACTTGATTGTTTAACCGTAGATAGAGTGGTCGTCCCTCGTCTGAAAGAGGAAGCAAGTCATGGCAACCTTTCACTCGCTCACAGAGGTGGATGGAGTCGTCTCTGGGAGCGCGTCTCGACCACCGCAGCCGCAATCGCAGCAGCAGCAGCGCACCAGTTTCATCCAACAACAAACATCAGCAAGGTTATCAAAGATCTTGGAACTCAACCGCCGCACATCTCTTCTCAATAATCTCTTGGACCAACTCGCGTTGGAAGCGCAGAAACTTGTCCAGTGTTTCCAAGAATTGATGAAGGAGACGTCGCGGAATGCGGGTCAGGGTCAAGGACGCGGCGAGACAGGATTGGCGCTGGGACGCCGCGTTGGGAATTTGGGGAGTAACGCGTCTGTGAATAGTAATGCGAGTTTGGGCGCGAGTACTGCGTCTTTGAATAATGAGCATGTTTCGGGCGATGCGGGGAACGCGGCTGTCGGGGAGAGGAAACGAAAATTGGGAGGCGGGGAACCGGCAAACCCACCCCCCGATCATACACTGTCACATCTAGCCGCCCTAAACCCCGTAGACCTTGAACGAACCCAGCAAGTCATCCTAAAACAAAGTGCCCTCCGCTTGCAATGGGACTCAGTCCGCCTTCTCTGCGTCTCCCTTGAATCCGCAGTCGGCGGGTTTGAAAGCGACATCGAACCCTACATCACGGAAATGTCTCGAATAATCCACGAAGTCACGGTTGCGGCTACCGCGTCCACGTCATCCACTTCGCAGCAACAATTGAGCGATCTGAAATCGTTCGAATTCAATTTTCCGTTTTTCATATTGAAGCTTTTGTCGGCTGTTAAAGTGTCTGTGAAGACATACCTTGAGCAGATGACGCATACGGAGTTGGAGGAAGCTGGCGAAACGAATAGGGTGAATAACGGCGATGTGGGGGGCCGCGAGCAGCCTGAGAGAAGGGAAACGTTCGAACAACCCAGGGTCGAGGCCAGTGCACCTAATCTACCAGCGGAAACGATCACCAAAGAAACGGACATTGATCCTGCAACCTTGGCTGGGATCGCAAATCCACCGAATGCTCAAACCATGCCAGGCCCCAACGATGACACCAGAGAAGAAAAGGAAAATGAACGTCCTGTCTCAAGGCAAAGTCGACATTCTATATCTTCTCGGGTTGTTGAAGGAAGTGACCAAGCTACGCACGTGGAAGCTCACAACGACACCACCCAGAATCGGATTTCGCGAAATGTCCTAAAAGAACAGCAAGATCCGTCGCATCAACTTCTCAAACAGCAAAGTGCACCAGACTCTGTTCAGGTTACTGATGAGAATGTGACGAAGGATTCTCAATCTGATCCAGCTGATCAAGGTATTTTGTTTCCATGTTTTCCCGAACTCCTTCGATGCGAAACACCTCTGTTAATGGGGAGAGGGTTTTCCCTCTCCTTCGTACGTGATAAACGTGACTGCTAACTTCCTCATGCTATCATCAATTTAACACTCCAAAAGCGATGCAACACGCACCAGCATCAAAGCCGACAGACGACACCCAGCCCACCCACCCGGACATCCAACACTCTGACGACAGCCACCAGCAACAATCCACCCTCCAACCAACTCCCCCAGAAGAGATCCCCGACACCGTTTTTCGAACGAGCAAAACCCCCGGAACCTTCAACGCCAACGCCGACACACCGACCTCGGGCTCTCCCTTTTCTAGCCCCTTCCCCGCACGCAAAAACAAACCAGAAACCGAAGCCGGCAATTCCGATGGCTCGAATACCCCGAAGCGGACCCTTCCTTTCCTCACCAAAGATTCACAACAAACGACACAACAGCAGCAGCTGAAATCTCCTCCTACGAGCCCCAAGAAGAACGCATTGCAAGACGGGGTGATTGTAGGAAGCCATGGAATATCTGTTCGGAAGGCGGCGGAGATGTTTGACCAGAAGAGTAAGGAGCTTGCAGAATCGGCTGGGTTGTTGCGGAGGAAGACGACCGCGAATAGGACTGCAAAGAAGGTTGGGGGAGGTAAGGTGACAACTGGCGCGGTTTCGGCGACACAGGCGAATTTTCCGGGTGAGAACGTGGATTCACCGAATGCGAGCTTTTCGTCCGGGTCGCATGATGAGGGGCCGAAGCAGATCACAGGGGATGAGGGTGACAGTAGCAAAAGCTCAAAAAGTCAGAATGTGACGACGCCAACCAGTCCTTCGGCATCTGCGGGACGACAAGCCGCCAAAGCTGAGGCGACAGTGCACAGAGAAGCGTCCTTTGAAGCGCAGGCTCTCGATTCTGTGCCGAGAGTTGAAGCGTTCGCGGTCATCGAATCACCAAAGTATGAACATCAGGAAGTCACCCAAACAGATGTTTCCGCCACGGAGCATGTTCTCGAACCTGTGCCGAACGAAGCCAAGTCCGCACACTCGCCCGAACCAGAAAAGCTTCCACCCGAACAAAACACACCCAAGCCAGAATCCACCGCCAATCATTCCAGAAGTCCATCGGATGAAAAGACCACCGCAGACCATTCCAGGACTGCATCAGAAGAAAAGACCACCGCACATCATTCCAGGACTGCATCAGAAGAAAAGACCACCGCACATCATTCCAGATCCACGTCTGAAGAAAAACACACCACCGAACATTCTAGATCCTCATCTGACGAAGTAGACATTCCTAACGACAACGGGAAGCTCGCCCAACGCACCGAAATCGCCCAGTCGTCTACATCCCTCGAACACCGCGTTAGGCCTCTCTCACAAAACGAGCACCACATCGCGCACGAGGTTTATGAGTCGGAAGAAGAACAAAAGCTTGACCGAAAGGCGAGTTCTATACGCGAGGACTCGAATGTGGAGGTTTCCGACCAAAATTTGGTCTCTGAGTCGTCGGAACAGATTGATGAGTCTTCGGGTGAAGATGCGCCGTCTTGGTTTGAGGTGACGAGCATGTTTGCACGGCATGGGAGAGGAAAACGTCCAAGCGAAGCGTCTGTTGAATCTACAACCACCATCGTCAAAGGAAGGAAGTATGAACATTATGAGGCGGGCGAGACAATCGATGAGGAGGTGAATCAGCGAGAATCATGGCAGGCGTCTGGTGAATTGGTGCAAAAGGCTGACGCGATGCGGGTCCGGCAAACGTCTGAACCAGGGACTAATGATGAGATCTCGTCTGAGGCAAACGTACCTAATGGGATGGAATGGGCCATGGCCTTGACGACGGCATCGTCCTTCCCGGAGCTGAATGTTCACTCGCCACCCTCGCAGCGCGCAGCCTATGCTGTCTCTGGAGCGGGATCAGCGTCTCCATTCACGTTTGCAGGTACATCAACATCTCAGGTTGGTGGATCGACTGACACTTCGGAAACACCCACCATACCCACATCAAAAGCTCAGGTGATTGCAGATACGCGTCCAATGTCAGGGAGAATGATCCTTCCAGCTGGTACACGCAACCTGGATTACACAGCGTCATCCGATAGCCTTCATCACACTGGTGGTAAAGGCCTCGTCGACGATTTAGACTTGTGGAAGATCGCGGTCAAAGGAAGAAGGCGAGCAAGCACTATGGCTCCCAACCGCAATTCAATGCGACGCGACCACGCAATCAGCATCTTGGGCTACTACGAATCCTCGACCCCTGCTCTACCCATGCCACCTTTGCCAACTAACGACACGCCAGCTGGAAACAACGCCCAAGATTGGCGCCGCTCTCGGTCAATCTCAGCCGGGAACGTTATACAACAGAGAAGTGCTGAGCACCTACCTCTTCCGCAGCGACCATTCCCTCCCATGCCCGATCCGCTTTCTTCCGAACAGATGCAATCAAAAGCAAACTCATTACCCCGTGCTCGTAAGGAAGGGGATGGTGCAGACACCGAGTCTCCATCAGCACAAACATTGGGAAGACCGCGTGCCCCCCAAGGGATGTTTTTCACACCACCCCCGCCGCCAGTGTACCTACCCAGCCCCACCCGGCCGCAGGGCGATTCTCCGGGCGCTGCAACATCATTTGGGACGGCAAAATTGGATTCAACGGCCTCTGCAGGAGTCCATCAACAACAAACAGTATCGCACGCGTCCCCCGCAATACCATCGCCGACTTCCGCAGAGAGCGCAAGTCACTCCCGTTACGTGGCCAGAAAACGTCTCCCCAACAACAAGGTCATGCCCAGCCCAGACAGTCCCGCTTCCAGATCGCTATCCAACATGCCGCCCCTCGATGACCAGCACACACAGCTGATTCTCATCCCGTTGAATGGGATGTTCGACTTGTGCTACTTGACTTTGGCGCATGTCAATAAGTTTGGGAGGAGCAATATCCATAAGTATGCGCACTTCAAGGCGTTTTTGACGCAGGTTGTGTCGCGGAGCCATATGGAAATTTGGGAGGAGGATAGCAAGGTAATGCAATTTGTTTTCCTTGCAACCATATCTTTCTCGCCGGCATGCCAATTTTACTATTAGAGAACTGATCATCGCAAACTTGAATTTTCATCGCACGATGTTTACAGGTGCTCGTTAGAGATAATGGAAGCAGCAGTGGGACCTTCCTCAACGGTGTCCGGCTGAGCGACCCTGGCGTCGTCAGTTCAGCCTTTGCAATCCAGTCTGGAGACTACATCCAGCTGGGCAAAGACTACATCGAGAGCGAGGGGCAAAAAGACCAGTCCCAGAACGGGCTTGTTGAAGGTACGAGACGTGCCCATCCTTGTGGAGTCAGCATTTCTGATCGTGATTCTTTGCTGAACTTCTACTTCCACATTGCCTTACCTCTGAAACAGAGCGGCATCGATGCGTTAAAATGCAGGTTGTCATTGTGCCAAGCAGGGCACGAATGCCTCAAAAAGCTGTACCGATCGTGAACACAGGGTGAGTAATCCATGAACAGTCTTGTGTTGCAGTGTTCGCTGGTGAAGTTATTGTGATATAGCCGTGATGTTCCCCGGATATCTTTCTGATGGTGAATCGCCGATTTTACCCACAGAATCAACACAGCACCGGTCACGCCTTTTCCCCGAGTCCCTATCCCTCAAACGCAACCGGCCCCAGAGTAAGTCCTTCGCCATTTCTCATCTGGAATGCACCTCCCTTCCTCCTTATCCCTCTTCTTCTAAGGTAACTTTGCTCCCTGTCTCTTCTCCCCAACCCCACCCCCTTTCTATTCCAAAACAAACGAAACCATCCAGCTCCTACCAACAAGAGCTCGAACGCAAAAAACGTTCAATCGAGCGGCAAATAATCGAGCAACACGAAAAGCTCGAGCGCGAACTCAAACTAGGCCAGCTTCGCATCTCGCCTGGACGGGAACGGTATATTATCAGTTATAGCGGTACTTCTGCGAAAGTGAAGAAGTTGCAGATTGCGACGCAGGCGGGAACACAGGTGTTTGATGTAAATCTGAAGAGTTGGGACACGAGACGGTGAGTTACAGACTGATATTTATCTCTCTTGAAGTGATCGATGGGTTGGAATCGATTTCTTTCCGTCGAGAGCATAGTGCTATAAAAGGTGGAAAAAAAGGCAAACTAACCTTTGAAACTGAATTCGATGTTCCTCTTTTCCCAACAACAAAGACGCATTTTAATCGAGGATATGAGACCGCGGTACTCCCGAACACGGAATTTGGATATCTACCTCGACCAACCGGGCACCTCCATTTACAGTCTCGTAGTTGCCGGAGCACACGCCCTTGCAACATTCCAATACACCAACAACCTCAAACTCCAAATCAACAGTCTCATCAACCATTCCGAGAATTCCCCAACCACCCATTCCCCCCGGACAGCCACCAACGACACCTCCTCAAGCAGCAGTATATCCCCCGTCGGTCCACCGACACCACCCACAGCCGCAGCCGCAGCCCTAAACGGCAACGGCGTCAACTTCTGCGTCACAGGCGACTTCCGTGAAAGCAAATGGATCGTGATTATGAAGTTCCCGAATTCAAGGGAGCAGAGATTTGTTGGAGAGGCGACGGGAAAACAAATAGTCCGGAAGAATGTGAGGGAGAGTAAATGGTTGTGCAATTTGGAGTTGGAGGATGGGGAGTATTCGCAGATTTTGCTTTCAGCGGTTGTATTTATGTGTGTGACGGGGGGCTCTTCATAGACAATATCCATTCTTCTTTTCTGCTTTTTTCTGCCGAGGAAAGGGGCTGTTGGGGGATTGCTGATAGCAAAATTAAACCAAAGCCTGAATTGTTTTGTTTTTGCTTTCTCGGTTGTTTTCTGACAAGGTGTCTATAAATCTATGATGTGTATTTGTTTCTGTTTTTAGCCAACAAGAGACAAGGCCGCCCCACCCTTTCTTCATTCCTGTTCCGTCCATCCTGTAATGACGCATAGTGAATTATCGCGATGGAGGAAATGTTTTTGCAGCTGTGCGTCACAGTCACCGCGCGTGTCCTCCAGATTCCTTTCCGACGAGAGTTCCTTTTCATTACTTTTCTGATCTGTGCCCTCCACTGTGGCTCCCAAGTTGATAAAGAGATCTCACAGAATCGGAAACACCTGTATATATGCATACCGAATTCCCCCCACGCCTTCGGTTTTCAGTTTTTTTCACACATCACACAAAATCAAACCCCCCGCCTGGTAAATTTGGAGACTCCAGACAGTCTCAACGTATTCATAGTATTCCTTTTGATGACCCCAGCTTCCTCACAAGTTAGTTGGTCGCAGACTCGGATCAAAGGGACAAGTGGAGTGATGGAATTTTTGGGCAGGCATGCATTGGTCTTCGAACCTCTGGATTCGTGTATCAAGCCGTGAAACAAGAGACTGGTTTGACTTTCGACCGTTTCCCAGACGGGCATATCAAGACACCCCTCTCTTCTCTGAGTTCTCCACACTGATGCCCTGGGTTTCTCTGTACGTGGTCCCAAGAGACATTCTTGGCAGTTTCGTTTTCCACTCCCCACCGCAAATCGACATCCTCCAGTTTGCTGTCCAGGTGGTTTTTCCACAAATGGCAATTCCCATTAACCAAATCAACTTCATGCTCTTGGACGATGACTTGCAAACGACTGGCCACCTTTACGTTCCGGAAGCGAGCTCTAGCACCTCCATCATCCGACTTCTCATCATCAATTCAACGAACGATCCTCTGACTAGATCTGAGGTTGGAGAATTGTCGCCATCAGTCCAAGGTTCTACTGGTATTTCAGCCACAAACTCGGGCGCTTCGACCCCCACATCAACGCCAAGCTCTCCTTCCAGCTCCAAATCAGCAAACGACTTGGAAGACACGTTCCGGCGCCTCGTTCGTATTAGAGATCAGAATTGTGTTTTGACATCCCAACCTCGTGATGTAATTTTCGAAGTGGCACGTGTTTCCTATGCGGCATGCCGTGGAAGTGGTAAGGAAAACCTACATTCCCTTGTTTAAGCTAACTGACTGACTGACTGAATATGCAATTCCACTGAATGCCTTTCGCAACAGTTCCGTGATGACCGTATGCTGTCACTACTAGCCTTAAAACCGTTTGCCATTAGTCATTCGAAACCTTGGATGGACATTAGAATGGGCATTACGATCGAGCGAAACCTTCATCCTCTATGCAACAACTACGCCTTCTCAATATGGCCCATCAGCCTTGATGATGTAAGCCGTTTAATAGTATTGGTTTTCTCCCTTCTCTTACAATGTTGGAAGCTAAACCCGCCTTCAACATCATATTACACCAGTACAAGGTTGTCACCTTTCGTGACCTCACAGACCTCATCCCTGACGGGCAGAGGGTACGAGTGCCGAAGTTGCTGAACAGAGCAGGTGTTGAGAGATATCACAGGGACTGCTTTCCGCCACCAGAATTCTTTCTCGAGCATTTTCGTTTGGCACTTTTATGCAATTTCCAGCCAGCAAGTTTGATGGAGAATTACGATGAGGGTCACGATGATTTGGATGATGATGAAGAAGCATGAACACACACATTCACTGTTTGGCGACCTGTTTGGCGACCTCCAGGGTCTTCCTTCACTACCACCTTAATTACTAGAAGATTTGGATACGACTGTATTCATGACATAAGCCCTTCCACTTCGTGGGCACCACAACCACCGCTGAAATCCTCCTGCAGCTTCGAGTGAAGCTCGAAAGAATTTGATGTAATCATTTCGGAAACTCGACAAGTAAGTTGGATGTCGTACGGACATGATTCATTAAGTTTCATGGTACTTTCGCCAACCATGGCAACTTTTTCTTTGCTCCATTCGGGTTCATGCTTCATTTACGTTTACGACATGGTCCAAAAGATCTTCAATTGGAAGGTCTGACACTAAAACTTGACTCCATAGAACTGGACATATAGATTAATCATTCTGAAGACCTCTTGAACTCGCAAAATTTCAAACACGCCCCACACGGATCATGATCAGATTCTTCCTGTAGATAGCTACTGAGGACCTGCGGCGTTTGAAGTACCCTGTACGACAAGCGAAGGGACAACAATAGGGGAGAGTGTCGGATGCAGGAAAGCGCCCCAAAAACGCCCACAACTGTGTATGAACTCTCACGGTTGATGAAGGATATGACGACAACAGGTAAGTGTTGGAAGTGAGAGGGGTACGATGCGTTGGGCCTGATTTGCTTAAACGGTCATGGAATGCCCGTGGTTGACGCCAAATATTGATGGTGAAATGGTGACAACTAAGTTGAACCCCATGTGGCCTTTGGTCCTCATCTTACCTTCCAGGCATCTGCAACGCTGGAACAGCTGCATACACTCAAACACCATCTTCCGCGTCGATAAAACCCTCGCTGCACCAATCGGTGTTTCTGGAAAGGCTGCTCGGCTTTCAAAAATCTTAAGAACACGCCGCCTGTCCTTGTTCTGCTCCATATTCAATTCTCGCGAATAGTCTCCCAAATCAACTCCGACAAACGCTGCCACCCCGCCCCCTCCACGAATCCTTTGTTGAGTCCCCCCATATTCAACCTTCCAGTCCACTCACCAGTACCAACCTCAAAAAGCATCCCCAGTCGTAATGAGCGACTCTCGCAGCCTCCCCGTCGCAAACCACCGCCACGTCGCTCCAGGCACCCTCGTTGAGTGGATCGAGAATGGGCACATCGACCTCGACCCCGAGTATCAGCGAGATGTAGTTTGGAACTCACGCAAAATGAGTGTCTTGATCGACTCGTTTTTGCACAACTACTACATCCCTCCGGTGATTCTCTCGAAAACGAGGCGGAAGGTGGGAGGGACAGACAGGATGTCGAACGATGAGGAGGGAGATGAAGAGGATGAGGAGTATGAGGAGGTTTACCTTTGTGTTGACGGAAAGCAGAGACTGACTAGCTTCTACAAGTTCATGAAGAACGGTGAGTTTGGCTTCCTCTGCGTGTGACATGAACTGACTGCAGGAGGGTTCTGTGGTCGTGTCGGTGGATTCAGGATGATATTGCTCGTCCTCAGTAATTCACCCCTACCCAAAATTCACGTTCCTCTTCCCTATGCCAAAATGGTTTCACTTCACGGCTACGACGCATTCGATCTGAATATTGACCGCTCTGAAAGAGATCCCTTCGCTTGAACCTGATGAGAAAAAAGGAGGCGTAAGTGGAGGATTGTGGTTCGACGACGACAAGGGTGGTGCTCGCAAGGTAAGAAATGCTCTCGCTTTCCCTTCATATTTGCTTGTTCATCCACAAAATATTGCCCCGCTCTTCGATCTTCCTGATAGTAATTCGATTTAGTGAACTCTTTTCTTTATCGAATGATGCTGATCGATCAAAACACAAACACGATCAATGGAAATTTGACGCGATGTTGGACCATGCGAAGACTCTGTCCAGGATTCAACGTGGATGGTTTAACCACCGTACGCTGATTGTGGTGGAGTATGATTCACTCACCCATGAAATGGAGCATGAGTTATTCAACAGAGTTCAGGTGAGACCCTTATTTCCGCATTCTTTGGGTTTAGTTATTCGTGCAATGTCCACACTTTGGAAAGAGAAATGTTCGCAAGAATGATGCGACTTTCCTTACAGAACGGCATGCCGTTGACAATCGCGGAGGTAGGCTTTTCTAATGATGTAGAGGCGGAAGGGAGCATGGGTTAGAAGATCTTGGGGCAGCTTTCATGCCAAAACAATGCCCAACAACCTCATGATTCTCTCTACACTTTCTCTGCGCACATTCCAGAAAGTAAATGCCTACAGTGGACCTGTCGCAGACTTTGTTCGCGAACTCGTCGATTCATACCCCGAAGTGCTTCCCATCCTCAACACTCGCCGCAAGGAACACATCTTCCTCCTTGGCAAGCTCCTGTACGTGATCGTCCACGAAGGTGACTGCTCATGCCCCTCCGGCACCGACATCCAAAAATATTTCAAAAGCAACAACCCGCCCCTAACCGCCCGCCATCAAGCCCATACCCATCGAGTCCTCTCACTTTACTACGAAATGATCACGGCTGACAAGAATTTCTTTGCGAAAGAATGGAAAATTTCCCCTGTCGAGTTGGTTATGTTTGGGTTCCTCATATTTTTCAATCCGGAATTGACTGTGGATGAGTTGTTCGTGTCGGGGAGGAAGATGAGGGATGGGATCCGACAATGTTATCAAGAGTTGAGGTTCCGAGGGGACATTTATAAGGTCTTGAGGGTCTTTGCGACGACGCTCGATGTGCCGGCTATGGTTGAGGAGTTCCGAAAACTCAAACCTAGTTTGTACATTTTGGCTCAGGGTGCGGCTCCTTCCGCCGGAGAAGGATCCTCGTCTTCCGCAGCTAACCCCACCGCCGAAGACGAAGACGAAGAAAACGAGAATGATGATCTCGGAAACGACAACCGGGCCAATTCAAACAGGGGGGCAGTTAAGATTGAGCTGGTGCGGCGTTCACAACGAAAACCTGTTGGCGATGACGGCGGGACGCCTCTCAACTCCGATCCAGAGGAGCCTGGTTCTGAGCCTGAGGACGACGACGATTTTGAAGTTGCTCTTCCGGATGAGAGCGATGAAGGGATTAGAGTTGCGCTCCGCAGGCGTCGACAGCCGCCGGGGCGAAGGAGGCGCCAGTCAAATATGAAATCGAACGGCGGGTCTGATGATGAGGACTATAGACCGTCGAAAAGAGCACGGCGTCGTTGATGCTTTTTTTGCTTTTCCTTTTGGACTTGAATTCCTTTGGTGAAAATCATGAACTAGATTTGGGGCGGGTAAGTGGACGATATTTAGATTTATCAAAGCTTTTAGAAGCCAGGTTGAAACATTCAGTTAAATTAAATCAACATTGCAAAAAGGTGATGAAGATTTGAAGGACATATGTGGGGTATTTCGGGCCTCAATCACACCCTGTTTGCTTTGCTGATGGCATCACATCCACACACAACACGCTTTCTTTTTCTCTCCCTCGAGGGATGCAGAACAAACACTGGTTCAGCCTACCTACCCACACTCCGTATTAACATGAAGAGCATATGTTTCTCTACTCTGCCTGGTAGACAAGGGCGCTCACCCTCGACGGGAATATATATCAACTGAACTTCCATAAGAAGGAACCAAGAAGTGGATAAACCGGGTAGTAATAAAACAAATGCCATGCACATGTCACGTGCCTTCTTGGCTCAGTTGGCAGAGCGTCTGCCTAGTAAGCAGAAGGTCGCCAGTTCAATTCTGGCAGAAGGCACATAAACAAATGTCTCAATTTGAGGTGCATTTTTTCTTATGCACAGCATGATTGCGTTTGCCTGATGGGGGCTATATTGTTTTTATTCCGGCACAATATCATTGCTTTTGCCCGACGGCGGCTGATGCTTTGCTGGGCAAGACGCCGAGGAAGGATACGGGCGTCCCGCCGGCGAATGCCTTTTCATTCTCAGCAATTAATTCTGCAGACGAGGGAGAAAGCTGATAAAATAGCACAGGGGAAAGCATATCTGCGTTTGTGGGATGTGCGTGTTCATGAGGAGAAGGAAGTTCAAGATACCTAGCGGGATGCCATGGATGTGAGACTCCCGGGGATTCGGCCCATTATGAAATAAGCCTAGGAGTAGTAGTTCGCACGCCACGGGACATAGTGGACATATCTACCATGAGTCTCACCTGAAAAGTTAGTTTGCATTGCCAGGAGACATCACAACACGTCTCTCACTGAAAAAGTTGGTGGGATGATTAAGTCGGGTAACGCTGAAAGTCCGCTGAAAGAACGAAGGGAAAGCAAAGCAACTCGAAGGGACTAACTGGACCATAATGCTTACACCAGTATACAGTAGTCAGTATTTAGCCTACTGAGTCTACTGCGGTGAGGCAGCCATCCAAAACCAGATCCGAAGCAACAAACGAGTCTGGTCCTGAGTCTGGTTACAGCAGTTACTTGAACTCATACTTGGCGAATCGAGGTCAGCGGATTTCAATGCTGCCAACGCTTACAAATAAGTTGAAATAGTTGAAATAACTGACAAATCACGACAAATGTCCAAATGTTCAAAGAAATCCAAACGCGAGGTTCGCTTGTGATACCACTTCACAACACTAATACGAACTGGTACGCAATCCATTCCCGCCATGGATATCGACAACCATTCTGTACCCTCCGTTCCCCGCTGGTCTCGCCGTCTCACAGCCACCACCTCCCCATCGCTTACCGGTGATCGCATACGACTTCCCCAGTCTCTCCTCGCCGACCTCATCAACCAATTCCCCACAACAACGCCAACATCAACTTCAAACTCCTGGTCCTCCTCTTCCCGCTACTCCTCCTCTTCTTCTTCTTCGTCCTCCTCACTACCACACCCCCTCACCTTCGAACTCATCCATGAAAAAAAGAGGAGAAAGATATTCGCGAGCGTGAAGGAGTTTACGAGTGAGGAAGGGTGTGTGGAGATTGCGGAGGGGTTGGCGGAGAGTTTGGGGGTAGGTTTGGGAGGGTCTGAGGGTGAAGGG
>JADGJF010000228.1:0-27451 GCA_027596845.1 Quaeritorhiza haematococci | reverse complement strand
AAGTTAGGCATCCATACCCGATTTCACTCTACGTTGGTGGGACGCCGCCCGAGGTATGTTCAAATCGTCTTTGTGCCCCCCGCCGCTGCCGAACATTTGCCTGCTTGAATTGCCGATTGCCTTCAAAGTTTCCTCACCAATACGTCACCCTGTGGATCCCCTTTCCTTAATCACCTCTCGCTGACCTTTCCCATGGTTCATTCACAACGTATGTCAAATCATTCCAATCTCACCATTTGAACACTCCCCTCACTTAGAGGGCGACATCACGCACTAAAGTTAATTAGTCTTGCCGGTAAACCTGGATCGCGTCGCTATCTTCCTCACATACATCAACCTTTCGTGTGGTCTTTCGAGGCGGGCTGGCACCGTGTTTGAGAGAGGTAAGATGGGATGCATGTTCAAGATGACCACAGACCCCCCCTTCCCCCTTCCCCTTGCGTCTCTGCCTTCCTTTCGTAATCATTAGTGTTCATCTCTTCCAACCCGTACCCCTGGTACCATTGTTATGCACGATCTTATCTTGTTGTGCCTTTGTCAAGGGTTCTGTCAAAACTTTGGAATGCCAATTCCGAATCCCTTTCCCATGCATATGTCAAACGTGAGAAGTCTTCGCCCTTCCTAAGATTTGACTGCTGCTTGCGACAATCATTTTGTTTCTTCACTTGTGCCGCCACGGTTTTTCTTGTGTTTTTTTTTGTTGAAGGTTCTTCCCATGCCACCTGTCACTTTCCATTCCCACACTCCAAAAAGCATATATCTAATACTATGCATCCAATACGTAATCCGCAATCATTATGATCGCTCGTACTAATGCCCTTTTTCCTCTAACCCCTTACCCTTACCCTCCTTTCACCCATATAAACATCCCCCACTTTACCCCTGGCCCGTTGGCCCCCCTGTCTCCCCAACTCTCCCATCTTCCTGTAATTTTTCGACTCTTCCCCGACGGCTGCCGATCCTGACATATCCTGGTTTCCCCACACACCACAACCTTGACGCCGAACGTTCCATGTGGGAATCTGCCGGGGTGGGTGTTTTTTTCTTTCATCCTTGTCCGCACTGGCGCTGTGAACCAGTTCTTTGTACACATACACATACACATTACAGAAAGAGAGTTCCGCAACAATGACAGGCGAAAGCGCACATTACGGTTCAAACAACAAGTATGCCTACGTCACCCTGCTCACTTCGGCGTCCTACTTGCCGGGTGCCCTTACCCTTGCCCAATCGCTTAAGCGATCCCAAACACCCTACACCAAGATCGTCCTCGTCACCCCAAACGCCGTCGAAAACACCCCCATGATCCAGGAACTCTACCATGCATTCGATCGCGTCATATACGTACCTTTACTTCGTTCCAACCCCACCACGGACGCCCATAACCTGCGTCTCTTGGGTCGGCCAGAGCTCGACATCACTTGGACGAAGCTTCATGTCTGGGATCCAGATATCTTGTTCCCTTACGAAAAGGTCGCGTTCTTGGACGCCGATACTCTCGTTTTGCAAAACGTCGACGCACTCTTTGATTACGTCGTTGATGGGCCTGTTGATTTGGATATGAATAACTACCATGGTGGGCCAGTGTTCGCCGCTGCACCAGATCAGGGCTGGCCTGATTGTTTCAATTCGGGGGTTTTTGTTTGTAAGCCAAATAAGGGGGTCTATCATCGTCTGTGCCAGTTTGCGGCGGATTTGGGGAGTTTCGATGGTATGTTTCTCTGACTTTTCTCAAAGATCAGATGGTTTTCTTCGTAGCAGGGGCATTTGAAGTGGACAAGATCTGGTGTTTCGTTTGATTCCTTTCCCCAATCGCAATGATCTGTTCGCTTCATCTAACTCCCAAATTCAATCTCCCTTTTCCTCTCGCAGGCGGTGACCAAGGTCTCCTCAACTCCTTCTTCTCAACCTGGGCCGGAACAGGCATCCCCGCCCCCGTCGCCGGCGTTGGTGGTGGCAACTCACCCTCGGGCGGTAATGGAAAGAACCCGAATCACACCCCACCACCTTCTTCCCGCCTCCCCTTCATCTACAACGTCACTCCATCGGCGTTCTACTCGTACCTCCCTGCGTATGTTCACTTCAACCAACAAGTGCGAGTTGTGCACTTTATTGGTCAACATAAACCGTGGACGTTCACGCGGTATGGGGATGGGACTGTTATTCCAAAGTAAGTGTTTGGTGTTGGTTGTAGTGGGGGACGTTCGTGGGATGTGGTTGCGGTTAGATCTCTCTGCAATCTTACAGGAAATGTTGGCCTCTGAACTGCGCAGTATGCGATTGGAATTGGTTTCTAACTCTTGCACGGTCTATCTTCCATCTGTAGAAATGGCATGTCAAACGAGACCCTCTCCATCATCAAAAAATGGTGGGACGCTCACGACGATCGTGAACACGAAAAGCGCGAAGAAGAGCACCGTCGTTTGCTCGAAAAGCAGGCGCAGGAACAGAAGATGGACCACTACCGCGCCGCCGACAACGAGGCACACGGGCACGTCCCGCAAGCTCCACCCACTCCTCCTCCAGGTCCCTGGGATCATCAGCATCATCATCATCACGAAGAACACCATGGTGAAGAGAACAAGGGTGTTGGGTATTATGATTCGCCGCCGTACTTTGCGCCGTATGAGCCTCCGAAGGAGGAGCATCATGATCATCACCAGCACCATCATCATGAGGAGCACCACCACCATCATCATGAACATCATGAACACCACCACCATGAAGCTCCGCCCAGCCCGCCACAGGACCACTGGGATAGTTCCTTCTTCGAAGCTCCAGGCCCAGTTGCACCCGCCCCTCCGCCGCCGCTCCCTCACGCTTACTATGACAACGCTTTCCACGCAGCTCCTGGAGCTCTGCCGCCCATCGACATCGAGAGCATGATCATTCAGCGTCAGATCTATGAGCAGCGCCAGCGTGAGGAACGCGAACGGCAAGAACGTGAGCGACGTGAACGAGAACGCAGGGAGCGTGAAGAATGGGAACGAAGGGAACGTGAGCACTGGGCTCGAGAACGTTACGAAGAATGGGAACGACAACAACAACGCGAACGTGAAGAGCGTGAACGTCGTGAAGCTGAAGAACGTCAAAAACGCGAGCAAGAAAGTGTTGAAACGGTTGGCCTCTCCGTTGTCCCCTCGTCGCAATCGCCTATCCATATGACCCACAGCCACTTTGATTACTACGAGCACCATCACCATGATCCACACCAGATTGATGATTTTGGAGCGTACCGTATTGATTGGAACGAGACCGAGTTTACGGGGTCGCAGAAGTTGAGTTTGAGTATCCTGAGTGCTTCGGGGTTGCCGTCTGCTGGTGCCGAGGACGACGAAGAAGACGAACAAGAGGAACGTGGGAGGACCCGTAGGAGAACTGCGTCGGTTTCTTCTATTCCAGGGTCCAGGATCGCGTCAGTGGGTCCCGTTGTTGGAGGCGCATCGTCTTCATCAAGCAGTGGCCGTACTACCCCGAAACTCTCCATCCACACCGATCCGGCCTTGCAGGATCTTGACAAGTACCCTGACACGGATGAAGAGGATAACCCGCCCCTCACACCTGGTGGTCCGAGTGCTAGTGTGAGCGATGGTGGATTCAGCAGCAGTGTCCCTGGAGCGTTGGGAACACCCTTCACGTCCCCGCATCCTCTTGCGTACCCGTACCTCAACCAATCGTTATACCTCGGTGCACCCGTTGGGGGTGTCGGTGTTGGTGCCCAGGGCATTATGAGTCCCGTTGGAGCTGTCGCTGGGATGGGTATGGCCATGGACGATCTCGGATTCGTTTATGACGACGAAGAGGAGGGCGATTTCATGAGTGGATCGGATGAGTACGTGGAAGGAGAGAGTGCTGAAGGTGAAGAAGGGTGGACTAGTGAGACTGGAAGTAGCGAAGGGGTTTATGAAAGCAGTGAAGGTGCGGGGTACGATCCTAGTGAAGAGCCGAGCGAGGAAGGATCTTACTCGTCGGAACCGCCTGCCCGGTTCAGTCGTCATAAAGGTCGTACACAGGAAGAAGTTGTGAGGAAGCTGAGAAAGCAGAGGCAAGCGGGCCGGCATGGTCCTATTGCACCTCCTGCGAGGTACATTGTTGAAGGTGATGAGGACGATGAGGGCTCTGCGACTCCGACCCGCGGGAGGAGGATCTCCGGGTCCAGTTATGGGAGTACGACCAGCAGTGGTGACTTTGCCGTTGGTATCCAAGAGCAACTTGAAGAAGGGGTCGTTGTGAGACGGAGGAGGAGTACCCGCCGTCGGAAGAAGCGTGATCAGTCTCCTGGTGCGTATAGTATTGCCTCTACCGTGGGTGACGAGATTGCGTTTGCTGAGACGCATAACTTTGATGAGGAGGAGGAGGAGGAACAGAAACGGCAAGAGCAACAAGTGCAATCCCGTCGCAAGTCGCGGTCTAGGTCGTCGAAGAGGACTGGCGGTACGACCACTACTACTGCCACCACCGCTACATCTGTGACCAAAACGTCGAGACCGTCGAGCGTGCGTCGCAAGGCCTCCCGTGATGATCCGTACGGGTTCACGTGGGGTCTTACTGGCGCTACTGGGACGAGGTCGAAATGGTTCTCGGAGATGGATGATGAGACTGTGCATTTCCAGAACCAGGGGTATTATGAGCCTACGAGTGTTGGGTACCCGCAAGCGCAGCCGCAACAAGTACAGAATGTGCAGGTGTCGCAACAGTGGCAGCAGTGGGGGATGGTTGCATCTCCTGCGGCAACAGCGAGAGAGGCGTCGACATCGTACTTCTCGCAACCGCCGTCGTCGTATGTTGGTGGAGCCGCCGCTGGTGTTGAAGAGGCTCAGGCGGTGAAGGCAGCGCAGGCGGTGAAGGAAGACAAGGGTAAGGGCAAGGTCGAAGCTGCCACGATCGTCACAACCGTCGCTACTGCCGAAGAAAAGGGCAAACAAGTGGCCAGTTCCGTGACCACCGAAAAGGGCTACTTCGACGTGATCCCCCAAACCGCTCCCACCTTGTTCACTTCCATGGCTCCCACCATATCGACCAAACTCGGCGTCGAAGCCACCAGCGTCGAAATGACCACCTCGAGCATCACCACCATGGAACACATGTACGAACAGCAGCAGGCGTCAGGCTCATCAACCGCAACGCTCATGATGATGATGGGTGGGATTTCTCCTTCCCCGACGTTCAGTGGGTCGCTTGCGGAGGCTGCGAGACCAATGGAGGAGTTGTGGTACCCGGCGGGTAATCAGTATGGGGTGCAGCAGGCGAAGAGGGAGTCGCCGCTGAGGAGGCAGGTGGGGCCTGAGGCGAGTGGAATTAGAGCGGAGAAGGAGGTGCAAGAAACAGTTGTGACGAAGACGGCGACGAAGGGAAAGAAGAAGAAGAAGAAGGCTTCGCCGGCGCGTCCGGAGGTTGCGACTACAATAGATACGGCCACTGTGACTGCTACTACGACCAGTGTCACCACTGTTTCCGGTGGTTTACCGGACGTGGGAACTTCGTCTTCAACGACCGTGATGTCGTCGTCGTCGTCGAGGACTGAACCCGGTCAGCAACCGACGCGTATTCAGTTCCCGTCATCAACGATGAACGCCTCAGGTTTCTCGGGTCTGGGCAAGATCTCCCCAACTTCATCGTCCTTCTCCATGCCACTGCCAGTCCAGCGCTACATCGTCCCGCCCGTCCCGTCCATCTTGTACGCCGACGAAATGATGTCTGAAACCGATTTTGGGTTTGCAGACGCGGGAAGCGCTGCCGCTGCCGCTGCCGCCTCAAGTCAAGGTATGGGTGGTATCGGTGATGCTTCTTCGAGTATGGGTTCCGGATTGGGAGGAATGGTCCCGACCAGACTTGGGTTGGGACTCGGGTTAGGGGTTACGGACGTCCCACCGATTGCGACGGGTGCTGGAGGGATTGTGACGGAGGGAACGTTGACGGAGTTGAGGATGCCGCCGCCGTCACCGATGGAGTTGAATTTGGAGTTGCAGTCACCGGGGTTGGTTGGTATTGGTGGTGTTCTTCCTGTGGCGCCCCCGCCGGAGACGGAAATGGAAATGCAGAGACAGGAGGAGGAGAGGGAGAAGGAAACGACAACCATTGCGACGAAGACTACCACCACCAAGAAGGTGAAGAAGAAGCGGAGTAGTAAATCGTTTGTGGATGTTGGTGTCGGTCCTTCGTCGTCTCCGTCTTCGGGTGTGGCTGTTGTGAGTGAAACCAAGAAGGATGTTGGTGTTGGTCCGGCGCCTTCGGCTACAGCTGTCCCTCTTGAGCCCCAGCAGGAGGTTGAGGCGACGGAGAAAGTTGAGGCTGTGGAAGCTGCCCAACAGGAAGAGGTACAAGAGGAAGTTAGGGTGGTGAAGCAGCCTGCTGAGGAGGAGACGCAGGAGGTTGTTGAGGTTGTTGAGAGGGTTGAGGAAGCTGAGCAGAAGAAGCAAGAGGAGGAGACCGCTACTTCAGCCGTTAAAGTTGCTGTCCATGAGACAGTGGTCGTGAGCGAGCCCGCGGAGGTCGTTGCTGTTGAGGAGAAGGGCGAACTTCAAGCAGGTTCCACGGAGACGTTGGAATCTAAGCTGGAGGAAACCACCACCGCTGTGAAGGGTTCGGTTGAGGCTGAGGCTTCCTCCTCTACGACTACGACCACGACGACCACTACCACTACCACGGCCACTACGTCAAAGAAGGCGAAGAAGAAGGCTAGCAAGAAGAAGTTGGCTGCTGCTGCGGCGGCTGCAGCTGCAGCTGCAGGTGAAGTGAAGGAAGCTGTGGTCGCGTCTGTTGAGGAGGTCAAGCAAACGGAAGAGGATCAAGTGAAGACGGTCGTAGAGGAAACACCGGCGGCGGTCGTTGAACAGGAAAAGACTACGGTTCAAGTTGTTGAGGGTAGCGCTGCCACTGAAGCGACGGAAACCACTGTTGTTGAAGAGGCCGTCGTTGAAGTTACGGAGACTGCTGCTACTGAACAGGTCGTCGCTGAAGTGATGCCGACTGAGCCCGCCCCCGCGACAGTTGAAGAGGCCGTTGTCCAAGTTGCGGAGACCGCTGCTGCTGAACAGGTCGTCGCTGAAGTCATGCCGACTGAGCCCGCCCCAACGGCAGTTGAGGAGGAGGTGCCTGTGGTAAGGTCGGTCGTTCCGTCTACCTCAACCACCAGCCTTGCTTCGACTGCGAGCGGTCAAGCGGCTGAGGAGGGTAAGAAGAAGAAGAAGAAGAAGGTCAAGAAGAAGGGAAGCAACCAGCAACTGGTCGTTCCGGCGGGAGAGAAGGAGCACGAACATGAGCAGGAGCAGGAGCTCGTGTCCCCGATATCCGTCGAAGGATCGTCTCAGATGGTTGTGGAAGTTTCTGCCGCTGAAACGACTACGACGACGGCGACCAGTGGAATGATTTCAGATACCCCCACAACCCCAATCAGCCCCATCACTCCTCAAGTCGCCGAGACTGGACGGCAGTTGTCGACTGCTACCAGCATGGAGTCCATCGTTTCAGCTGCGAGCGAAACTGCCGCCGGGGAAGCGTTGGCGACTGAAGCTGGTGAAGCTGCGAAGACGGGACCGTCTAAGAAAGCTAAGAAGAAGAAGAGTAAGAAGAAGCTTGCCGTTGCTGCGGGGGAAAAGCAGGTGCAACAAGCGGTCGAGTCTCCTATCACTAGCACCCCAATTGTGGAGATTCCGAAGGTTGAAACGGCGGTGATTCGTCCTGCGCCTTTGGAGACGCCGATAAGTGCTACTCGTCCGACCAGCCCAACTAGCCCAACTAGCCCGCTTCTGTCGGCGGCCCCGAGCATGGAATCGGCTGTTTCTGGTGTAAGTACGTCGAGCGCCGCTGTGGAACAGACAGATTCTGCCGCTGCGACTGCCGCTGCTGGCCCGGGTGGTGAGGAGCCGAAGAAGAAGCCCAAGAAGAAGAAGAGTAAGAAGAAGCTCGCTGCCACCACCGAGACCACGACCACCGGTATTTTGAGTACTTCTGAGGAGAAGGAGAACATTGACATCAGTCCGCAGGTACCTCACCAGCAACAACAGCAGCAGCCTCAGCACCATCAGAAGCCACCGTTGGGGATGAAGAAGGAAGTGATCACCATGCAGTCTGTTACGACGACAACTAGTGCCCCAGTTTTGAAGGAGACTACTTCGACGGGCGGCAGCATCAGCATTACGGAGAAGACTAGTGGAGGAGAAGCCACGACGACCACGACCACGACAGCGATGACAACGGAGAAGAGGGTCAAAAAGAAGCGCAGCAAGCAGAAGCTATCTCTATCAACTGGTAGCGGTTCAGAAGCAGCTGAATTGTCCAGCCCTGCTCAGACTCCGACAGAGACCACGCCGAAACCTCTGGTTCCTGGCCTCGTCCCCATGCCCGCGCCCACTGCTAGCGCCAAAGCAGCTTCAAGCACCACCATTTCGTATGCGTCAGTCGCCGGTACCAAAGTTCCGGCAGCAACCACAACAGCCACGACGGTGACCGCTGCCGCTGCGACGGTTCCTCAGGTGTTATCAACCCAGCAGCAGAAGGTGACTGTTACGAAAACGGTGATGAAGAAGGTCGGCAAAGGGGCGAGCGGCGGTGCTTGGGAAACTTCGATGAGCACCACGTCGTCCACCACGGGCAGTAAGGGAGTTGCGGGTTCATCGACTTCGGTGGTTTCGAGCAGCACATCAACTGCAGCATCGAGCACGGCGGCCGGCACTACTTCGATCGCTGGGACTAAGACCACGAAGAAGATCATCAGGCGCGTCATGGTGGAAGGCGGTAAGGTGGTCGAAAAGGAGGTTGTCGAGCAGGTCGGAGGTGAAGGAGAGATCGGGAGTGGTGTCGTCATCGAGGGTGCGAAGGCGACTGTCGAAGAGGCCAGCAAGGAGAAGCAACAGATCAAAGCTGCCAGCAGCACCTCTGCCACTACCACGTCTTCCAGCTCGGCCACACCCAGCAATGGATCCAGCAGTGGAGCGACTGTGACGAGAAGAAAGTCAATCAAGAGGAGATCGCAACAACAATTGAAGGCACAACAACAGCAAGAGGAATCATCGGCTCCGACCGCCCCTGCCGCAACCCAAGCCATCGCGGGTGGATCCAGCGGTGCCATCGCAAGTGGAAGCGAATCATCGGGCCGTGCTACATCGACAACTACGAAAACCACGGTCGTTACCACTAAAGTCCCCACATCAACTTCACAAGTGCAAGCGCAAACCACGACAATCGAACAAGTCCGAAGCGGAGGAGGTAATGTGTCTACTTCGAGTCCTGACTCTCATGAAAAGAAGAAGAAGAAGAAAAAGGGGAAGGGGAAGTCGGTCGCACCCGTTGTTGTTGGTCGCGGGGAACAGGAGAACTCGGCTGTGGTGTCCAGATCCGTGCAGGGAAAGGACGTGGTTGATTTGGATGATGATAAGGAGCTCGGTAAAGGAAAAGGCGACAGATGGCTACCCCTACCCCTTTCCACCTACCTCTCCCCCGCTTTTTGGTTCTACTCTCTTCGCACTGGCCTGTGTTATGGGAGCACGCTGGGATTGGTTACTTTCCTTTTCGTGTTGTTTGTTCTTACGGTGGTGTGGGCGGTGTCGGTTGGGATGTGGGTGGAGGTTGGATGGGGACGAGAGTGTGTTTGGGTTCCCACCTTGATGACGCTTTTGCCGGCTGAATTTGTGATCGCGGTGGAATGATTTGTTTTGGCCTTTTCCTTTTATGTATTCTCGTAAAAAAGAGGAGGGGAATTCGCTTTGGGGGCTTTTTGGCAGGATGGGGAAGGAGGCAAAGGAGCGGGCTCCGTAGAAACAGAAGAACATTGATTGAATTAACATGTTTTGCAATGTTGAAACGCGCACATCAAAAAGAAAGGGAGACACCCTGCTTTACATTGAGCTATTTTGGTTGTGCTGCGCGCTCTTCTGGGATTTGGGAGACGTTCTCTTCTTTCACGTTCCTTCTTTTTCCCACGATTTCTCATCACTCTCCATGCAGTGTTGGCGCGTTCTTCATTCGCTGATCCATCTTCTCTTCTTTACTTTCTTTCCCACGCAAAATCCCAAACTTAATGTGGAATCGCGATGCGCACGAACGCGACTTTCTTATTCTCGCATGCTCACACGCTTCAATCCCCCCTCCTCGCTGCACAACCTTTCGGCACTGCAGCATCAACATCAAAATCTGTAAACCCCACCGCACCCTCTTCTTCTTCGTCTTCATCGAGCACTACGTATACCACCAAGACGACGGGCGGCGACAACGACTCTGCGAATGCGAAGAAAACGACAACCACCACCACCACCACCACCACCACGACAAAAAGCAAAGTTTCTGGCAAAGGGGGGAAGAAATGGTGGTAAACGCGAAACCTAAAAATCTCGCCCGTTTTGTTTCTTTTTTCATTCTTTCCCCCTGATTTGATTGTTTTCTTTCTTCCTGTTTCTTTTTGGTGTGAATTTGTGTTTTTTCCCCTGTCTGTGTTTGTAGTAAATGAACAAGGTGTTCTTTGGAAATCTGCGCTTCTCCCCTGTATTAGAGATGAAAAAACGGGCGAGAACAAAAACAGAAAAATAGTCGCAGAAAATCCTCAAATCGTGTTTACCCTTTTCCCTCCTCTGATTTTCTTCCTTTCTTTCCTTTCCGACTTTTTGTAAGCAGTATAACTATAACAAAGTGTAAAATGGATGTTTTGATATCTTTTCCTGATTTCGTTTGTGTTTTCCGACACCTCGACGGGTTCCTTTCACTTTCTCTGTTCCAAGAAGAAATGCGTAAGCAAATCCCTTTTCGTAAGTGAGCGAAGGAGCGAATGAAAAGGCAAGAAGTGGGACAGAAGTGGCATGAAAAGTCTTTCTGGCTATGAAAAACGGAAATCCCAGTCAGTGTCGCAGACTGTTGGGAGGTGAAGAAGCATCTGGAGAAGGAGGGGGGAGGGGCGGTGAAGACGGGGGCAGACGTCACATAACTCTAGCCGGGGGAGGGAAGCTGCAAAATAAAGTTGGTCTCTGCTGTCATCACTTTTAGGTTCATAAGTCCTCGACATCTGCTCGACATCTGATAATACGTTGGCAGACCATCAACAATCGTATATCTGTTCAATTCGAACTAAAGATGAGAAAATGAGAGGAGGTAGGATGACAATTTCTCTTTGATTTCTTTGCCTTCCTGCCAGCCCATCCTTCACAATGACCTAGTTTATGAGGACCTGATAGATAATACGTGGTCTCATCTAGCAAACAAACTCCGAACTGCGAAAACGAAAACGCTGGTTGACCGCGGTTGTGGCGCCCATAGGTGACGGTGTAAGGAGTCGGGTATATCAGGATGGGGATTTGTCAATGATCAACGCTAGGCAACACGGCCGCACGACTCTGGAAGACTTGGACAAGCCGCCCAACTTTACTTTCCCAAAATGGAACGCAAAACCACAAACAAGGCAATTTGTTACACACATACAACCGCCTTCAGCCCCACCAAAGCTTTTCCTCGTGTGAGCTCCCGCCGCCCCAACAACTCCCCCTCCTAAACAATCAACCACCGACGACAACGGCGACAACGGCTACTACCGCGTCCTGTGTGAGAGCAAGAGCGCCCGTCCTTATCTCGACAGGTACTTTGTTGGTTTTGACGTGTTAATTTTTGCAATTCTCCGTGGTGCCTTGTGTGGGTGTGCGAATCCACGGTGAGAGAGAGTGGGAGACGTTTTTTTTGTCGCCTTCTGACGCCCTTCATGGTCCTCTGGTCATTGCCCTCCTCCTGATGATAACCCTTGATTCCTGTCCTGTTTTCTCCTTTCCCTTAACTTGTCCATAATTAGTACCCCAACCATGGCGACCAAGACCATAAGAACTCTGCGCCGCGGCCGCAATGCGAGCACACAATTCAATCTGATGGTCGCAGGTCACAGCCATACCGGCAAGACCTCCTTCGTCAAAACCCTCGTCGAGACCCTTCAAGTCCGCAAGTTCCACTACAACGACCCCGAGACCCCAGCAGGCACTTCCATATTCCCCAAACACGACATACAAGTCCCAACTCCTATGCTCGCGCGGATCGAATTCGATGACGATACGGGCTCGGAACGCATCATGTTGCGATTGATTGACACCCCCGGCTTACCCATCCCTGTCAACATCCACAAGAACCTGGCCGAGAACTACACACCTATCGCAAACCAATGGACGTCCGGTATCATCAAGTACTTGGAAGCGCAGTACGAAGCGACGTTGTTGGAGGAGTCGAAAGTGAAGCGGAACCCGAAATCTCCAGATTATCAGACCCACCTCTGCCTTTACATCCTCGATCCAACCGTGTGCTTGGCCTCCAACGGTTTGACGCCCGTCGACCGTATCGCCCTCGGCAAACTCTGCACTAGAGTGAACGTAATATTATGTCTCGGTCGTGCGGACACCCTGTCCACCCGCCAGCTCAAATCTCTTCGGCAGATGATCATGGACGACGCGGTACGGAACGATATCGCCGTCTACATGTTCCCGGACGACCCCGAAGAAGAGTTTGAACAGGATGCCCAGCATATGAACGCAGAGCTTCGTTCCCTTCTACCATTCTCAATCATCAACAGTGAGGAGACGGACGGTGCGGTGGGTCTTGTGAGTGCTGATGGGAACCGATTCCTTGGGCGTCAGTATCCATGGGGACTGGTGGAGGTCGACAATCCAGAGCATTGCGATTTCGTAAAGTTGAGGCAAACAATCTTCGGAACGCATTTGCACGAGCTCAGACTTCTCACCAGGGAAGTGTACTACGAACAATGGCGAACGGAGAAACTGCTCGAGGTGCGTGGGTCGGTAATGGGTGCAGCTGCCAACCGGACAAGCGTGCCGGGTGATAGTGCGGTGAAGAACAGGAAGACGGATGCTGCTGGATACTCGTCTCTTCCAAATACTCTGCAGAGGTTGCGGATCGAGGAGTAGAATAGTAGATTAATAAGCTGGGAAACAGATTATATGGAACGGATTTTGAATGACTTTTTGGGCTTTTTCTACACTGTACTTTAGTGATGTGTTGGTTTCTGCTGAGGCTCTGTATTTCTAGCATCTAAGCTGTAATTTGTATTTTGTATTGGTCCTGTATAGAGTCTTTTCTGAGGTAGTGTGGTGGGACGTTGATTTTTGATCTTTGAATTCCTTAGAAAGCAAGATTCATAAAGGATTCAGACGCTTTTCTGAATAATAAAAGAAAAACCTCCTTGATTGAAACTGGCCTCTCTTCTTGAACAGAGATCGATCGTTTTTGTTGTGCTCACTCTGAATGGAAACGTTGAGTAAACAAACGACATTGATATTCTTGAACCTAGATGTTTCGCACTAGAGTCATTCCGTGATTTCGGGAGACTGGTGGATGCTTTTGCCACGCACCCTCATTTGAACGCTAGGAGAGAATATTGGTATTTCATTCGTTTTGAGATTATTTTCGCTCTATCGAAATGCTTCCGAAATCTCATTAATGGTGGGCAGGAAAACATTCCCCAACGGCCGTTTCATCTTGCCCGCCTCCAATTCATACCGGATAGACTTCAGCAAATTGTTGGATATGCCGTCATATCAGGCAGTGAGTGAGGAAGAAAACCGTAGCGGAATACGCATACCCTGGCCGTTACTAGCTCGACGTCAATTGATCTGCATCTGAGAAACCCGCCTTTTTCCACTGGTGCGTTATCGATAAAGAGCGAAATTTGCAAACTGTTGGCCAACGCGATCCCACACACACTAGCTTCAGGCCTGACCTTTGTCGAAACAGCAAGACATATCTCTGGATCGAACGGACTTGTGTGAGTTTCCTTTGGGTGCATAAGAACCAAATAAGCCTTGGTGCTATTCTTTTCCTTTGAATTCCGCCAAAACGATCATAAGAAGTATGTCGTTATCGGACGACTCCGAAGACCTTTACATTTTCCTATGTCTGTGTACAACGTGCATGCTTCTTCTCAGCCTCTTCTCGTTCTTCTTGCTTGGCAAGTTGAAGACTTGGTCGAAGTTTCACTTTGAATTTCGCCCATTTTTTGTGCACAGAGGTCACTATATCGTCAACATTCCCACTGTGAAGCCCGCGGCTCTTCCCCTTCCTTTCCGCCTCCATATTTTCGAACGCAGAGGCGAAGTGCATCACCGCGCTTCAAATGGATTCGGAAGGAAGCGTCCCAATGATTCAATCGCGGCAATCCAGGTAATTGTGGATGAATTTAATGCCATGAGGTCTTCTTCTCCCGTTAAATGAAGTGAGCTTCGTTCCCTATCTCCTTTCATGTGTCGAAGAACCTACAATGGCTTCCCTCAACGATGTTGGAGATATGAACGCAACCGAGCAATAATAGCGCGTTCATCGAAGTTTCATTAGTGGATTAGCGCCGACCCCTTCATTGGTTCTGGTTTTAGGTCGAGCCTTCGTTGTAACGCTCATCTGCCCCACAGCGCCATTACCGCTAGTACAGAATCCACCACTGACACAGATTCTCGAGAAAAGCATTCCTGGTTGTGGACCTGGGCAAACCAAGCGGTCTGAAGTTGTTGATGTGGGTTCCGAAGATTAAATCACTGAGTCAAAAAGATGGTGACGCCGCCTTCGAAGACCCTCCGAATAAGGCATTTTGATACTGGTAACAGTGACGTTTTCTTTGCGAAGGACGTAAGCAATTCAAGATCACAGCATTTCGTTTTGATCATGCTATGTACGGGGCAAATAAGAATGCTGCAGAGAATCAAAGCAGAGACAGGAATCGTAAGTGGTCACGCACAACAAGGTCGCGGTGTTGGTGAGGTGCATGTGCACATTCTCACTCACTTGGCTCCAACACAACGTTTCCCCGTCTGTCTCCGCTTGTGCCGATGTTTCTCATTCCTTGGAAAGGCGAGGACAGCAATTCCGGCAAAGGAGAAAGGTTTTTCATTGATGTATGCAAAGAAATTCGTTGCGTACCATGAGGCCGTAGAAAATCAAACACCGAGACGGAAAACGTGCAAGGGAGTACAAGAAAACGAAGGAAAGAAAAAAGAAGCATAGCAAAGGAAGCCTCTAAACGAAGATACCAGGTTCCCAACAGAATAAGCATTGTCCATGGAAAATAAATGAGACCTGACTCAGTCCCTTGCCTTTGCTCCTTCACGACCGGTTTCCAAATTGTATCATGCGGATCGTTTCGATAAAAGATCATGCTGATTTCCTGTCGTATGCATTCAAAGCACTCATTCCTTTAGGAAATACTGCCAAACTTTGTGGGGAAGGAACCCAGTCGTCCCAACATCCTCGCGATATAACAGCTCGCTGAGGCCGTGCAGAACAGCATATCCAAAATCGATCAGGTAGAGTTTCCCCGCCACGGTAGATGACCCACTGTCTGCGCTTTCTGCGATGCCGACCACTAAGTTGTCGGGTTTGATTTCACAATGTGCGATCCCAGCTTGGTGCATAAACGCCACCCCCTGTACGGGCTGTGCAAGAAAATGATCCAGATCAATCCGATCATCCCTCCATGACATGTGCTGATGCAACGTCTGACACTCGGGAAAGACCAAGAAAACTTCTCCTGCTGCAGTCACAATCGGGTTTTGAAGGAGAGGGATGCTGATTTTGTGAGGATGAGATCGGTAGTGGGGATCGTTGAGGCGAATAAGAGCAGCCACTTCCTCCGTGTCCAGATTCGCGTGTGCAAGCTTTTTGACTATAACGCGTTCCCCCGTAATTTGAAGGACACGCCCGCGTATGTTGAGATGAAGTGGTTCGTCGCAAGATGGGGGCGGCGGGTCCAGGTTGATGCCCTTCTGTTGAAGCATCAATGGATCTACTTCGTCAAATTCTTGATCTTCGTCCTCATCCCACTCCTCCGAATCTGAATCTGAGTCTGAATCAGCAGTCGACTTGTCTTCTTCTTCCTCCTCCTCATCGAGGCCCCGTTTTCTTTTCCCGAGCCTGGGGCTTCCCGCTGTTGACAGACTCGGATGTCCACGAGGATCCTGAAGCATTTTGTGCAATCCGAGGAGCTTGTGTTGATGATTCGCGGATATTGCACCGAGTGACCAGTCAGATGCAGCATATTTGAAAATGTTGAACACGGTATGCGCATATGAGAAGCAACCCTGAGCTGTGCTCAGATCGAACGTCATCAGTTTGTTGAACCAGATGGCCTCATTCCATCCGAAATACAGCTCCGCTTGGGTCCCCGCCAGGTACATTGCGGGGAGGACCAGGTCCTTCTGCAATGGTTTCCCTATCATAGTGAATGCGTGCTGCCAAATTCTGAAGTTTTGCACACACATGAACGCCAGTTTGATGCGGTCAGAACCTTTCATCAGCGGGCCCGGACGGGTCGCAGGTGTGCTTTTCTGCTTCTCCGAAATAAACAGAAAGGTGTTCAGGAATGGTGAGGTTGCTCTGACGGGCACTACGAAGTCCGCAGCTGGCGCGTAAGTGTAAATATCCCCTTGAGATTCGAAGAAGAGAGGATAATGATTGCCAGTGTCGCGGTTGTAGCCAGAGAGCATGCCCGCAGCCGCATCAATGACCTTTGAACTCGTCAGACTCAACGACACTGACAAGGACACTGTTGAAACCGCTGACTGAAGAGATGTAACAGTAGTACTCCCTGCCTTGGTAATGCATTGTGAGTGTCGTTTCGTTGGAAAGGATGGCGTTTTCGAAGGTACGGAATTGAGATAGGACGTGCTTTGCAGATGCGGCCAGAAGGGGGTCAGGGTTTTCCGTTGCGTTTTTTTGGTTGTAATCATTTTGTCGAATACAACTCCTCTGCATAGGCAAGATCTGACAGCTTTGGTGGGAGCTCAATGTCGACACTATTTGATGCCTTGATTGCCCGCTCTCCAAAAAACGAACCTGCGGAGACGCATGCGCTACAGAATACGAGGCGATGCTGTTGAACTGTATGAGCTCCGTGCGGGAACCACCTTCACAAATTCATCGACATTCAACCCATGTGCTGCCGCGAAACGTACTAACGTGGTCTCAAGTTGCTGCTCTTCTACCGCTAGAAGATGAGCTGTTGTTGTTGCTACACCAGCTAGACCCGCATTGAGAATGGCGATTGGAGGCGCGTTCGATATGCCTCGACCCATTTGGGGAGTGCCGGGACCACCAAATAAGACCCCTCCCCAGCAATATTGCTGAAAATGTTGTTCCGTTTGAGGTCTGTGAAGTCCCACGGCCGCTCCCATAGGGAGAAGATCAAAATTTCTCGCAGGTTCCTATGTTGTTCGTCCGCAACGACGTGCTTCAGGCTACTGTAGACTGAGTGCAAATCTTCCATAATCTGTAGTGCAGTCCTTGTCTTCATTTCTTCCTCCAATGTCGGGTCTCTGGGATCAACGAAAAGGGCCTTGAACTGTTCAAATGTTTCGAAATAGATTTGAATTGCTTGCGGATCATGGGTCTGTTCAAAAAGTCTCGGGAACAGGCGGACTTCATGAATGGATCGTTTCAGTGCGCAGCAAATAATTGGCTTCAGAAAACCTTTTTTCTCACAGAATATGGATGGTTTGATAGATTTCCTGGCATCGAGACACCTTGACTTGCATGCGGCGTTCTGTTGGTTGTCGCGTATTTGTGGTGGTGGTTCGTGTTGAGCGGTGTCCTTGTTCCAACGTGAAACTAAATTTGGAATGTGCATTCCAGAACAAGTGGAATAGTTCACGGTTGCGGTCGGTGATGGGTCCATACAATATCTCAAAATCATGCTGAATTTTGGCGAGTGCTATTCCTGTTGGTTCTGCCATGTTGTGCTTGGCGGAGGCTTCCCTTCTTTCAAAAGCTTCTCTGTTCATATTGAAAAAGAGACGGTCAGAAAGCTGTATGAAAGAAGAAATAAGTTCTTGAAAGAAATGAACCAGTGAGCGAGCCGAGTAGCATACCTACTGTGCTCAAGGCGATGACGATGGTGAGGGAGGTAAGTGTGTGGTGGGAGTATTTCGCTGATGGTGAAGTGTGGAGTTGAACCCGAGCTTTCTACTACACCACACCAACACGTTGACAAACAACACAAATCTTCCAGACTCCAGCGCTTCTCCTTAGCTCAAATCACGGGATGATTTACAGCATCACTGATCATGTTCAGCCGATGTTCCGTCCAGTCTCCACACACCAGTCACTTAGTTTCAAACAATATCAGTGTTTATGATAAGTATTTTGTATTGTGCAAAATGGTCACGATTTTTACTAAAACCTCTCGCAACAGCTACGATATGCATTGCTATCCCGCTCTATCCGGATTTACCCTTCTCTCCAGCCAATCCTTCACAACAATCCCTTCAATGCACTCAACGTCCTATTAACAAGAGTAATCCACAACTCCCTGCTAATCCACTTCGCAACACACTCGTAAACTGGCACGAACACCAACGCCAGAACCAAGACCAACAGGGAAATGATCCAAGTCATCTTTACGATGTGCTTTTTGAGGGAGGAGGATTTGATTCCGGTTTGGGCTTGACGGAGGAGTTTCTTGGTTTTGAGGACGGGGTGGGGTGAACCGGCAAACGGGTGTGTGATGACGTACCAACGCGCAACCGCCCCGGTTATGGCCAACAGAGTGTGCAAAACGGCCCAGAAGTCACGACCCAGCCCGATAGACCCCGCCGTCGTGCGGATAACGACCACCATCGTCCATATGGTAAGGACCCCCAGCACAACACCCACAAAAGCTAACATCGAAACCCCGAAGATCAAAACCCACGCACTCGGTTGCGTGCAGTTGCGGAACCAAATGAGCGACTTGACAAGATCTTTGGCTGCAAAGGGTTGTCTTGTGGGTGTGGATGCTGGGGATGCAGGGGCTTTTGATGCGGATGATGAAGGGGGTGTGCTTCCGGAGGGTGTTGAGGGGTTAGGTCCCGCCACGGCGATCTCGACCTTGCTAGATTCTTGGCGTGTCGCAGGATTGGAGAGGGCACGCAGTTGTTGTCGTCTTTGATGGTGCTTTGTCATCGCTGGATCGAAAATGATCATTGCCTCGCGGATTCCTAATTCGCGCAAGTATAGTGAATAAGAAAATGTATACTTTATGCGCGTGCGCGAAGACTTGGCAAATGGACCAACCGTGAAATAAAGTTTACATACCCTTTTGTTCGTTGGATTTCATGCTCGACTGGATGAAGTCAATAGCGGCACCCCAGACAGACGCCATAATAACGCGGTATACCAAACTAATCCCAGCCAGCAGCGCCAGTGTAGGAGAGTGCCCTGACCACCATTTCTGAAGTTGGTTCGGATCGCAGAGCGCCCCCGTGTCGTTCGTTTGGAATAACGCAGCAGCCATGATACCCACAACGGACGTTTGCCAGATCCCATACCAAGGCAAGGCGGATGCGATTGAGTATGTTTGGAACGTCGACCGACTGCTAATCCCCATCCAATGCGCCGTTGCTGCATTCTTGAGCAAGTTTTGGGCTGCCGGGACGATATCCTCTGGTTGACCTTCGGTTGCCAACCCCGACAACGTGAGCCAAGAAACGAAAAGCGGCGCTTCCAATTCAGGATCAAATCCCAAAACAGACGTCATTGGATTTTCTTCTTCCTCTATGGGAAGAAGCGCCGCTTCGCTGGTGGACCGAGCAGGACTAGCTGGCTCCACTCGCCTCTGTTCCGCTTCATCGCGATCGAATCTCAACCGTTTGGCGACTTTTTTCAGCATATCAAGCAGAGCATCGCGTTGATGTTCATATTCCCGCAACATCGCGAGGAGCGCTTGCCGTTTCTCTGCCAGATTTTCGTCCGTATCAGACTCCGCAAACTGAGGCGGCTGTTTCTTGAACAATCCTCGAGTCTGGAGAGTGTACCCGCCGTCAAGTCCTCGAACCATGTCAAGCTCAAGCGCCTCAACCAGGTCGTCGATCTCGGAGTGGCTGAGGTTGAGTCGCTCGAAAAACGCGTCCCCCACGGGTTCCAAGTTGCGATACCGACTGACTTCCCATCCCATCAACATTGGCCAAAAGGGAGCCAAGATCCACGAAACCGATCTCCAAGGTATTCTCTCGGGTTGGCATGGATCCGCCCAATCTGGGTGCTGTCGCGTTGTTCCAGTATTTGCCCTTCGCTTCGTAACTTTAACACCGCACGCCGCCAAGATTATTACGACCCATACTGCAACGGAGACAAGGGCATCCGTGATTACTGCCCCAATTGCTCCGAAAACCTCGGTAAGCCAAAGAAGCAAGACGGTCGAATTTGCGAAAACTGCTCCGGACACGCCAACTGTGAAGATACACAGCCATGAAAAAAAGATGACGGGTGCGAGGGAATTGCACTCTCCAGAACATGTTGTGTTTGATGGTTCGAGGTTGAGGTCGATAGATGGCGGTTCAGGTTGCGCGGAAACGAAGGGAAGTTGGTTCAGTGCAATAGCGGTGCCGAGGGCGAGGATAGCGCCATGGATGGCCGACTTTGAGACTTTCATCTTCAAGATTTGAAACGTGATCCTTCCTTTGCCTGGTCATTTTTTTGGAAACTTGTTCTTTTTCTGTGAACTCTGTGAAGCCATAAATCCAGCCCTAAATCTGGCTTTTTTGGGCCTGGTTTTCTTGGCTTGTGTGAAGAGTGAAGCCCCATGCATGCGTTCATCGCCACTCAGCTGCGCTCAGCGCTCCGGCGGTCTCCGCGCGAATATACTTGGATCATGAGGAAACAAATCAAAGGTCTTTTTATATCCTCAACTTGCGCTGGGTAAAGATTTTTATACATATCGAAATCTGATCGAAAACATTCTCTGACCACCCTCGACTGAAAAATCTGTATCACCGAATATATGCATAATTCAAACTCCGCTCGCTACAAAACCATTCCAGTCTACTGCTCCTCGACCACCTTCCTCAACCCACATTTCTCCACCAAGTTCGCAATTGATTCAGCAATGACTTCCGCATTTGACATTTGATATCCCCCGCTGAACAACATTGCAATCCGCACTCCCCGCTCCTTGTAAGCTAACTTGAACACCAGCTCATCCCTCAAAACAATGCACCGCGGGGAAAGATGCATACAGCCGAGTCGATCTCCTTCAAGAGAATCCGTTCCGGCGTTGTAAAGAAGGAAGTCCGGCTTGAACGTATCTAGCACGCGGGTAAGGTTGGTGCGCAGTAGATTGAGGTATTGGCGATCATCTGCGCTCAGGTCGGTATCTTCTGTTTCGGTTGCTGATGACGAAGATGCGGTACTGGGTGTTGAGCTGGGATTTTCCGGGATGCACAAGGCGAGTTTGGTGTGGCCCTTCAGCTTTGATTCTGCAAAGGTATCGCGTGGATATATCTCCTTGTTGTAGATGTCCATAATGTGCACCCGAGCATCCCCCCCAAGATCTCGTGCTGGACCGTTACCCTTTATGAAAGTGAATTTGAAACTTTTCGATGAACAGGGACCAAAATGAAAGCAACGAACCAACCACGCTTACATCGCCACGCTATGAAAGGACGACCGATAATGGCAACAACAAGAAGACAGCGAGGACGCGAAAAAGGAACGCACACGGGCCATTCTTCTCTTCCCTTCCCTTCTCCTGAGCAATTCTGAAAACAGAGCACGAAAACTTCCGAATTACATACCTGGTGTGCGTCGACATCCAGGTACAGCACTCTTTTGATTTCATCCGGGTAATCATTTAACACCGTCTTTATGCATAGCGTTATGTCTGCATAGACGCAGAAACCACCTCCGCGATCATAGGAGGCATGATGGCTGGTGATAGACGATACCGAAACATTTAGAAGAGATCAGAATAGAAAAGGACAGGGCCAATGATGCGGACTTGAACTTACTATCCACCACCAAGATTGATCGCCCAACCGTATTTCCTCGCGAGTCGTCCTGCTAAAACCGTCCCGCCTGTACAAATATTTAGCTATATCAACTCAGGTTTCCATGTCCATCGACGAAGAATCACTCTGAGACTCACCGGTTGCCAACAGCATGGGCTGCAATACCCTCGACTTCAAAATCGATATTGGAACAAAAAACACCGGAACCTCCAAAATGCCCTGAATAGTCGTGACATTCTCCAGCGATTCAAGGTACTCTTTTGAGTGGATGGATCGAATCTCAGCATCCGTTGGGAATGTAGGCGCCCAAACGTCATCCAGTGATGATGAGAGTTTATGCTTTTCAACAAGGAAGGTGAAAGTTCTGCCATATTTGCGACTGTCGAAGGAATGGAGCTTCTCCAGTCCGAAAGCGCTTATGTTGTAATCTGGACTAATGGAAGACGAACCAGAAGAAGGCCATCAATTAGCATCAATGATTGTCAAGAAAGGTTGTCATTGAAGGAACCGATCAAGGACGGCATTTCGTGCGGTCTTTTTTACCTGTAAACGAGAGGCCACTTGGGTTTTGATGACGACTGCAACGCGTTGCCGCTGGTTTTATCCGTCCGCTTCCCCCATAACGACCAACGTTGTCTTTTGTTGTTTTTAGAAGCAGGGTTTGCCACTGTTGACGTTTCGAGCTTCATGTCATGCAAAGCCGCGAGTTCGGCCATACCGCTGTACAACACACCTCACATCCACTTACCCCACCTTTCCTTCATGGGCGCTCTTGCAGCCAAGAGTAAATGTATGCTGGGTGGTTCTAGCGCTTGCATGTGGTATCGCACTTTGGAGATGTGAGGCTTTCAGGAAGTGCACCGAGCAAGTCTGTGCAAGAACAGAGGCTGCAGTGTCGGCGTCGGCAGGGACTGGGTGGCGGGGACTGGCGGGTCAGACAGCTGTGCAGAGCTGTGCAGGTACAGCAGACCTGGTTGTGACATGGGCAGTGTCGCCCCTCCTTTGGTGCTCTTGCTGTTCGTCTTTTTGCGCAGCCCCACTTCTTGCATGATGTGTATCCAAAACACCGCCTCCCTTTGAAGGTAAAGCCCCGCTTTCTAACCCCGGTCGAAATCTGGGTTGAAATCTTAGAGAAAGATAAAAACATAAAACCAAAGCTGGTTGTGGTGTTCTTCCACTTCTTACGAATCCATCGCTGTCGCCGTCGTCGCCCAGCTCGTCGCCTTACACCACAATGAACTTCCTCAAAGTTCTCTCCCGCGTGTGGCTGGTCGTTATCAACGTCCTCATCTTCTTGCTTGCTCTCGGCGTTGTCGTTACCGGCGTTGTCATCTTCAAAGCTTACGGAAACAATGTCAATACGAGCACCCTCAAGTCCTCCGAGGACATTCAACTCGTTGATTCTGGTGACCTGAGAATTGTCGGGATTGGTAAGTCTTCGAAATGAGAGCAGTTGGTTTGCGCGTCTTCGGTGGAATGAACATATGTTGGTTGCAAATGCTGACTCACCTTTCGCTTCTTGAACAAATGTGTCAGGAATGATGGCCGTCGGTTCTATTCTTGCAATCACAGCTCTCGCTGGCTGTTGTGGTTCACTAGCACGGGCAAACGCCGCCTTGTCTTTCTACATTGGCTGTCTGGTCGTTTCGTTGATCGGTATCTTGGGAGCGGGCGGCTACTCGATGTACAAGACAATTGAGGAACTTAACGCCTGGCGGTCGGTCACGAAGGAGCAATGGACTGCCTTGTCGAATGAAGCCAAACAAATTTTCCAAATATGGGTATGTGCAATTCCCATAGTGAACTTTCAATTACATAGTGGACTTTCGAGACATGCTTCCGGAGGCTGCAAGCATTTGAGGCCCATCAGTCCTCATACTTCTCCTAATATCGCATTTCCTCTTATCCGTCTTTCACCAGTTCACTTGCTGTGGTTACGAATATCGCGACAACTTGGCATACACCGGAAACTACACCATTTTCACGAATCTCTCAAATACTACGGGCATTGACGTCCAAGCTGAGAACTTCTGCAATGACTCAACAGGGTCCTTCCCCGGTTGTCATGATGGCGGTTCCTTGTTCTATTTGAATTGGGTGCGCCTGATCGGGGTGGGAATGGGTCTTTGTCTGCTGTTCGTCTTGATCACACTTCCCGCCGCGATTATCGCCAGACGGCGCAACAACCATGTCGTGAAAGGCGCTCCAGCAGCCCCAGCGTACGCACCCGCAAACTCCAATGAGCCTTTGATTCAGGGAGGATACCAAAAGTTTTAATCGAGTGGGGGGCGTGATGGTGCCGACATATTTCTGTTTAGTCTCTCCACTTTTATCCAACGGTACTTCATGCAATTATTCTTCTGATAACTATTTGAAAACCTGTGATGTTTTATGAACGGATCCTGTACAAAACGATTGTCTTAATGTAAAGAATACACGTATCATATACTTTTGCGAGCGGAAAACATCTCCAAAGCAAGTCAAGCGTCTCCATGTCATTGTTGTGGAATCTCACTTGTGGACGAAGACGGCTTGATCCTCGCGTTCTTAACAAATACCTGACCCTTCCTCCATCCTCTCCTCTTCCTCTCTCCACACCAACCCACCATCCTGCTCGTTTCTTCCACCAAGTTCGATCCCCCTTCTCAGTTTTCTCTCCACATCACCCCAAATTCTCTCGTAGCACACATATCCAAACCTTTTCCGCCTCCCCACAGTTCTGTCTCAGCAAAATGTCTTCGGCAGCAGCAGAAGCGACCTCAACACCGGTGGGCGCATTAAAATGTCAGCGCGACTCATCCGCTCGCAAACTTGCAGCGTCCGTCGTCTCTTGCCTTCCCGCCCCAGACAAAGCGGGCGAATGGCTCGTCGTGCTTTCTGATACAGGTATGGTGCATGTAAAAACCTCAACGAATATGTTTTGGTAAAATGCTTGTTGAACGGCCGAAAGCATTCTATCACTCGACTAGCTCCTCTGATCCAACGTATTATTTTCAAATTCTTTACTTCCCTCCTCCAAAATCGTAGTGATCTTCCCAACCGGGGGTGGCCAACCGCACGATACTGGTTCCATCAACTCCCTTCCCGTGATCGAAGCACAACGGCAAGGATTTGTTTGCGTTCACCGCGTTGTCGTCCCTGATCAAGGGTCGTCCACAGCAGAGTCGAAGGATGTTAAACCCCTTAAACCCCCCTTCACTGAAGGGCAAGAGGTGGTAGTGGAGGTTGACTGGGAGAGAAGATTCGACCATATGCAGCAGCATTCAGGGCAGCACCTTTTATCGGCTGTTGCGGAGAGGGAACTGGGCTTCGAGACTGTTGCTTGGTGAGTGCTTGATCGTAACAGGTTCAGGCCGGGGGTTGCTGATATGAGACGATGGGGATTTTCATCGTTGGCTGCACATGAGCTCCTACGACTAAATCTATATCCGTTTTCCTCACTAGGGGTCTCGGTAAAGACAAATGCCACATCGAAATCGTTTGCAAAACACGGTACCCAACAGCCGAAGAACTGGCTCAACTCGAGATCCGGGTCAATGAGCTGATTAGAGAGGCTTTACCCGTTACTGTCGAGACAACGGAACTCGTGGATCGACCTCAAAAGAAGGCTGAGAAGCTTCAGGACGAGCGACCAGAGAGTCTTCCAGATGATATTGTGGACGGACCAGTTCGTTGGATTTCGATTGGGTCGTTGGATCGCAACCCGTAAGTTTCTGCTAGACTTGGTTCGCTGATGAGACTTATATACATTCATTCCAAATAGCTTTGGCTTATCAAGGACTCTTGTTCTTACAGGTGTTGCGGAACGCATGTCAAAAACACATCACAACTGCAGGTAAGAAGGGGAATCCTGCGCGTCATAACCCCGCAACCGATCTGTATGATTTGAAACCGACTCATTCCACTACCTGGTCAAATAACAATCTGAACCCCTTTGCCCCCTGATTTCGACACCCTTCCCAACTCAAAAAGGCCCTCACACTTCTCAACACCGAAAAGATTCGTGGCGGCAAAAACCTCCGTCTTTATTTCCTTTTCGGCTCCCGCGTCCTCTCATACGCCCAATCCGCTTTCGACCGTGAACGAACATTGGGACCCCTCCTCTCCACAGGACCTGAAGATTTCGTTGGTGCCGTCACGAGACTCAACCAGCAAATCCGAGATGCCAACAGACTTTTACGTGCATACACCAAGGAGATTGCGGAGCTCATGGCTGCTGATGTTGTGAACCGGTTCGTGGTGCGTGGTGTGTCTGATCAACAGGCAGAGAAGGAAACGGAACCGAAAGTGAAGGTGCTTGCCCACCTTCGGGAGTCTGGGGATGCGGAGTACCTCACCCACCTCTCCCGGTCTTTTGCCGAGCGGTTGCCTGCTGAATCTGCATCCTCCGTCGTGTTGGTGCTCGCTGCGGGATCGGTGCAGGAAGGTGGGCCAATTGTCGTGGTTGGTCCCAAGTCGCCGTCCGTCGAGATGCAGGGCGTAATGACGACAATCTGGAAGGATGTTATGGAGGCTTTGGGCGGCCCTGGAGTAATTAAGGGAGGCGGGGCAGCGAAGAGTGGGAAATTCCAAGGCAAGTCGACCAGTTGGAAGGGGTGGAAGGCTGCGATGTCCAAAATTCGTGCTGTGGCTTTTAGTTAAGCCCTTAATTTAATTACCTCGGACTGATAGAAAAAGAAGAAAACTGGAGTTTCTGTTCGATGCACACAAAGATAAATGCCTCTTCTTCTTTCATCATCCCTTTATTATCACTCTATGCACGCTCCCCCGCTGCAAGCAGACGCAACCGCTCCTCTTCACAAGTACAGTTTTTTCTCTTCCACTTCCTTTTCCCGAGAGTGGTTGTTGTTGCTATGCTGGGGGTTGGGGATTCCCTAGTCGACTTAGATCCTTTGTCCATCGCGCTGTGCTCGCCCTGCTCAAATGCCCGCCACTCCATGTCTATGTCCCTACATTTGTCGCAGCAGAACACCTTGTTCTCTGGCTCCTTTTCGTCATCTTCATTGGCAGAGGAACCACTCCTTCGGTCCGTTCGGGGTTGGTTTCTTTCGCAGTCCACACAGCACGCAAACAGCAGGTGACACCCATTTCCAACGCACTTGACGTAGCGCTCGCTGCCTTTGCGACAGAACTGGCACCTTGAGACGATCTCGCCGTCGTCCTGGGTTTCTTCTTCTCCAGCTGCTGTGTCATTCACCCCAAGCGCAAGGCGTGCGTCGAATACGTAGTTCTTGCCATGGAACAGGCTCTTTGTCTTCGTCGGTTTCTCCGTCTTGTCTCCATCCTCCCCTTGCGCCTCCAACAAATCTATTCTCGTCTCTTCACTCCTCGCTCCTAAGTTCTCATCCTCCTCCTCCACATTGCCAGTCTCCTTCTCGTTTCCCTGCCCCTTAACCCACTCCAAGTAGTTATGAATCCCACCATCCAGCATCAGAACCTTCACACCAAACTCCCTGCTCAACCACGTCGACGCCTTTTCACACCGTATTCCGCCCGTACAATACGTAAGCACAGCCTCTTTTCCCTCAAACAGCTGCCGGTTTCGACGGGCGTAGGACGGGAGGGCGCTGAATTTGCGGATGGGGGGGCAGATTGCTGAGGTGAAGTTGCCGAGATTCGATTCATAGTGATTTCGGACGTCGAGGAGGAGGTAGGGGGAGGAGGAATCGGAGGAAGGGGTGGTGGTTTCGGCTGAGGTGGCCGGGGAAGGGGTGGACGTGGATGTGAGT
>JADGJF010000227.1:0-27552 GCA_027596845.1 Quaeritorhiza haematococci | reverse complement strand
ATATAATGTGTGTCCGTGTCCGTTCAAACATTGTTCGGTTCATCAACCACCTCGAATATGAAATTAAGTTTCCCCCGCATCCCCCGCCCGGGATGTTTGCGTTTGCAAGCCAAGGGGCGGGCGGCGGGGCGCGCTGATCATCACTTTTAAGGGGGAAGGGGTGACCGCTGAAAAGAGTGGACGCTCCGACGGGGATGCATGATGTTGGAGTTGACATCGATCTGTCCGGACTGGGTGTGATAGGGACGGGGGTTGCTGAACACTCGACTATTCACTCTAGGCCTGTTGGAGAAAGTGATGGGGATCAGATCCTAACTTATCATGGGTTGATCGCCGGTTAAAACAAATGAGCGAGAGGGGCCGGCGTTACTTGATTTAGGTTTTCAAAAGAACATCTATGGGCGTACGCCCGACATATATGACCATCACGACGACGTTCAAGTTCACAAAGTCTTTATTTTTGCGCTTTCACGAGATACTGATTGAGCTCGCTTGGTGTTCCCTCGTCTTTGTCATTTTTGGATCCTATTCTGCAGGCCGCACCCCGCCCAGCAACCGCGATCGGTGACTACGCCGTCGATCTTCGTGAACTCGCTCGTGCAAAATGCTTCTCCAACGACGCCGTGGCCAAGGCATTCGAAGAGGTACGTTGCAACCGTGCTTCCCCGCATAATGATCAAGAACCCCGTTTGCCTTTCGCTCGCTGTCATTGAATCTCACCAACATTTTTCCTGCAGCAAACCCTCAACGCCTTCATGTCCCTCGGCCGCCCAATCTGGCGCGAAGCCCGCCAAACTATCCAAAAACTCCTCACTGCCCCCGACTCCCCCCTTTCCACTTCTTCAACTTCTGGTCTCCGCCAACGTGCCCTCATCCCGCTCGCTGAGTGCCGGTACCACCTCCCCGCATCCATTGGTGATTACACCGACTTTTACGCGTCGAAGGAACACGCGACAAATGTGGGCTCTATGTTCCGGGGAAGGGAAAATGCGCTGATGCCGAACTGGTGAGTGGATTTGCCTCGTGAATCTCCAGCTGGTTTCTGGAAGGAGTACGTTCCGGCTTTGATGGTGTCTGATGAATGTCCTCTATGCATATTACAGGGTGCACCTCCCCGTCGGCTACCATGGTCGCGCATCCTCGGTCGTCGTGTCAGGTACACCCATTAGGCGTCCTCAAGGTCTCGTCCTTGACCCCACGACCAAAAAGCCATACTACTCGAAAAGCAACAAACTCGACTTCGAATTGGAAGTGGTAAGTCTTCGCTTCTTGTCCTCTCATAATTTGCTTGTCAGCAATTTGTATATGCGGAGAACTGGGTCGTTTTCGGCTGATAATGCTCATGATGATGTTGTTGGTTTGATATAGGCCTTCCTCGTCGGTCCTGGAAACAACTTGGGAGAACCCATCCCGATTGAAAAGGCTGAGGACCACATCTTTGGTGTCGTTGTCATGAATGACTGGAGTGCGCGTGATATTCAGCGTAAGTCAATGTGAAGGAAGATACGACTGCAGCGAGATGTAAAGGCCTGATCTGACATGGACATTTTGCTTCCCTTGTTCATCATGCGCCTTTGTCCAAACACACATACAGAATTCGAGGTATGTGAACCCAAAATCATGACCTGCATTCCCCGATCCCCCTATGCGCTTCAATCTCTAATCATGATTGTTTTGTCATAATCCATCCCACAGTACGTCCCGCTCGGTCCGTTCTTGGGTAAGAACTTTGGTACCACGATCTCGCCTTGGGTTGTGACCCTTGATGCCCTTGAACCCTTCCGGGTCCCGCAACCCACTCAGGTTCGTTCTTTTTTAACTTCATCGTCGGCGAGTTTGCTAGGATAGGTATACTCACATTCTCTACACGACTCTTTCAACAGGACCCCACCCCGGAGACTTACCTCCGCCCAACCGAAAACTCTCGGGACGCATTCGATGTTAACCTTGAAGTCCTCATCAAACGTAAGCCACCTGTCCCCTTCTTGCGTTCCCTTAGATTCGTTGATCAACCATCCAATCATCTAATTGTACCTTTCCCATTGTCCTTCTCTCGAAACGGATCCGGAATACTAGCCGCCTCCGCCGACTCCCACCATACCATCTGCAGATCCAACCTCAAGTACATGTACTGGACATTTAAGCAACAGTTGGCTCACCACACTGTGAACGGGTGCAACATGCGTCCGGGTGATTTGTGTGGGAGTGGGACTATCAGTGGACAGGTGAGTTACGGATGAAAAACGTGCTGTCGATGTCACTGATCGCCACAACCAAACAGTGCCGACTTCATCCCCTTCGTACCCCTTCTTTTTCTACGCATCACTTCTCATGCAATCAAACAATTTTTCCCTCCCTTTTCGCACATAATAGACGCCCGACTCCTACGGCTCCCTCCTCGAACTCAGCTGGAACGGTGCCAACCCCATAGACGCCGGCGGTCACGAACGCAAATTCATTTTGGATGGGGACGAGATTGTGATGAAGGGGTACTGTGAGGGAAGTGTGGGTGGCGAGAAGGTGAGAGTTGGGTTCGGCGAGGCCAGGGGGGTTGTGCTGCCGGCTTTGTGAGCGCGAAGCGAAAAAACAAAAAAGGAAAAGAAAGGAAAGAGAGAAGAGGAATGGGGATTTCGAGGTGGTGCCCCGGAGCATAAAAACAGAAAAATGAGCAATAGAAGATGACCGTAAACGAGGCAAGTTTCTGGAGACATATCGGAGACATCGGGGACTTGTGCAGATATCAGATCGAGAGCGGACATCGGGGGATGATATGCTTAAGTATGGATGCGAAGAAGTCAAGGGTCAGTCGAGCCGCGGCACGCTTGCGTTCGAGAACCAAACTTCTTATGCTACTAGGAGGACATATCGAGAAGTTTGGTTCAGGCGAGTGTGTCACTGGTTTTTGGATGGAAATCAGGATGGTAACGGTCAGGGCAACGGCACAGGGCGCTCGCTATCAGCTCGCTATCCAAGTTCAAGGACGCACGCCAAGTGCCATCGGTTTCTGAAGTTCAAAATCCCCGCACGACGAAACCGCTTTTCTATTCTGCCGACGATTGCCCACATGCGTGCGCAGAAAGGACCACTCATCTGCAAACCCGATTATTACAGGGGCTAGCCAGGAATTCAAGTATTCATTCCGAGTCTTCTGTCCGGAGTCCCAATGAATACTCCTGTCCGGAGTCCCAAGAAAACTGTAAGAGGGTGTTTTTCTTGGTGAATGCGTCTTGAATTCAAACCAAAGACGAAGCAAATGAAAACACATATACAGTTACGGAAACACGGATGAGTTGAAGGACTGTTTCGGAATTCATGGGGAGAAGGAGAAGGGGAAAGGAACTGGAAACGAAAACATTAACATCAACATCAACAACATCAAAAGGATAACAAAAGCCCACTCGCATCATCCTTGGAAATTTCTCAAGGCAGCTAAGGTTTTGAAAAAGTAATCAAACAAACGTAATTATTTTCACTATCCCATCTTTGCATCCAGCTGCATCCAGCTTGGCATCCGATCTCTGAGAACACGGCCTTACTTTTCACACACTTTGCTTTGAAGGATCGGAGTTAGAAAAAGGAGTTGAAGTGAGCAAGGAAACAAAAATCGTTTTATCCCACATACCGAATAGGGAGAGCAAATCACCATGCGCGTCGTTGAGTCATACTTGCATGACAAACAAAGTGTAAATATCTTTCACATAATACCAATCACCATAGATAGAGATTTACTTCATTTTCCTATCGCTGTGTAAGAGCCCGGGAAAAAGGTAAATCTTCAGGGAAAATCGACTGGTACGTTCGGTCAAAACTCAATCAAAGAAGCATTTGTCCTTTGTTTGTCTTTCTTTGTTTTTGTTTACTTCCTTTGGCTCGATGGCAAAGCACAAATTTCCTGTGTGACGCGAACCAATCACACTGCAGAGCCAGTCGGTAGGTTCGAAAACTTGCACCTGCCTCACTTCCTTTCGCCTTTGCACCTTTCGCCCTCGATCTCCCTGCGAAAACTTGCTCCCAGCGACTTTAGGATGCGATCGAGGAACTCAGTCTTGTGACTTCAGTGAGCGGGAAACCAAAACTTCAACGAACAGAACGGTTGTTCGGCTTCAACAACATTCCCTTGTGCTTGAACCCTGTATCGACTGGTTTTTTCTCTCCAACGAGGTGTTTGCACTCACAAGGCGTCATCAACCGACTCAGCTGTTATCCCTCCCACCACCGTTCAACTCCTCCTTTGCGCTGTGTTCGGAACAGACGCAGCTACAAAGGCACAACCTCGACAAATTTGACAAAGGCGTTCTCAAATCCAGACATCAACCTCGCATTCAAGAGAACACGCACCTAGCTTGCTCAGTCGCTCACTTTGGGTCTGTAGTAAGTACCTCATCTTCTCTGAAGCTTCCGAGTTGCGTATTTGTTCACGATCTCTTTGGCAACGTCGTTGTTGTGCCGGAGAATGGGAAGCGCCCCACTTTCAGCCTTGGCTTCGGTGTCGCTCTCGTCTCCATTTCTCGTTCTCAACGGCCCTTCTTGTGACCCCCTCTCTATTCTCAAGCTTCAGACGTGTCGGAAAAAAATGTCGTTGTTCGGGGATTCCCCCAGATTGGTCATGCAGGACGCGTACAGTATCGCCCAACACTCTGAACCATCATGCCGACCCCATCGGCATCAAACTCCACAGCAACAATATCGTTCAGACGTGCCCCAAACTTCCTTCAAACCGTCAACATTGGACTTTGACTTGGATTTGCTGGGTGTGGATGACTCGATGCTCCTTGATGACAGCTTGCTTTCGCTGCTGATACCCAGTCCCGCGAACACTTGCATGAAGCGTTGTCACAAGCGAGCTCATTCCGTAGAGTCGGTTGGCGAGCCGTCGGTGACAGATGCTGTTGCTCTGACGCCGGAGTCCAATCCAGTTACAGATGTCGAAGGTACTCATTCAGCGACACTTCCTGGAGGTGGCGGACTTGGGAACGAGGGCAACTCCGACGATTCGACGACATTACTTCAAGATCTTATGTCCTTGTTGATCGGATTGGACGACTCCACTAGCTCGAATAGCTCGCCCAGCCGTTCGATTCAACAGCTTGAGCAGCTTGGGACTTCACCAAATCGTGAATTGTCAGTGTGCGATAGCAGTGATACAAAAAAAGCAACCTTTTGCGAGGCCCGTTTCAGCACCCATGTGGCCGCATTGGATTTTCCCTCCCCAGTTTCTCACCCAGAAACCTATGAAAACGACAATGCGGATGAGAACGACATTCGGCTTATATCGAATGACATCGCACCGGGTACTGGATCGACTGCGCTTGCGTTCGAAAACCTGGAAGATATTGGGGGATATGAAGAAAGTTTAGTTCGTACGAGACATTTGGCAAACGCTATCAGCGCACCGGCGACATCAACATCGAATTCGCTGCAGAGGATGTTTCCAGAATTGATGGATCTGGTGGCAAGTCCCGACACTGCAGGTAATTCCGTTGACCCCGCATCCTTCGACATCCCCAACATCTCAGACCTTCTTGGGCCCATCCTCAACAGCAGCATAACGACCATGGGACTCGGAACCTGCCCCTCGAAAGCAAACCAGTTAGAACGATCCGAAGTTTCAAATGCCGTGTCGCAGAAAGACTCTCCGCCCATTTTCTTGCAAAACACATATGCAACAACAATCAACTCTGGAGCAACCCCATTCATACCTGCTGATTTACCTGCGTCGACTTCTCCATGGGTTGCATTTGAGGGTATCTTGACACCGTCTACCTCACCGCTACGCCGTGACATTGACGTGTTGTCCGGTTCGAAGACATTCGCAGAGGGTACGGGCACGGAAGTCGTCAGTCCAGCGGCTGAGATGGACAGGGCGATGCCTAGCTCTGTCACCAAGGAAATTTCTACCTCGGCAGCCGAAAAATCAGCCAAAACGAGATGCGTGACGACTGCGACGGATGCTCACTTTCCCGGCCATGTTGCGGCAGTGACCTCTCCCTTCATGTGTGCTTCACAACCAGCTTGTGACTACGGGCTCGGTAATGTCTCGAAACAGCATAAGATTGTGAATTCTCGTTCCGACCATTATTCGGAAAATTTGCACAGCAGCGCTATGTTGTCATCAGCTAAACAACTAGCGAAAAGAAGTAGAACTGAGACCGCTAACGACGGAAGAAATCATGTTAAACCGAAAAGGTCTTGGCGGAGTGCAGATGCGGTTTTGCTCGGACCAGTTGGGCCTGTTTCCATTGCGCCGAGGCCGCCGGGATTGCAACATCTCAAATCCACCGATGCACGTCAAATATCAACCTCACAAACCTCATCTGGCGCTGCGGTTCCTTCAAAGTCCCCGCCCTTGATGTTCCCAACCAGGACACTTGCTGCTTGCAGTCACCATGGCTCGCGCCTCACCCAAACGCATCCATACAATTATGGGAGCAACAGGCCAAGAAGCACGACAACAGCAGCACCTAATGTCTGTTATCCAACCACATCGTTTACTCTCAATCAAACCGCCCCTGACTCCGACACCGGAAGACCCCTCTACGGATTAGAAAGGACGACTATCCCGAAACCCCCACACCTCATGACATCCTTCCCAACATTCCCAATCTCCTCCGCCGACCCGTCACCGATTTCCTCGGTCTCACCTTTGTCTGCCTCATCCACGGACACAACTTCACTGCTCATATTTCAATGCCCAATCGAATCATCACTATCACGTCCATCACTATTTCTGACCCCTTCCCCCGTCGAGGCATCTCTGGGCCCTTCTTTAGACAAGTTTATTACTTGCTCCATGATACCCAGCGCGTCCAGTGCAGCTGAAACCAAATCCTTGGCCTCGAAATCACCAAATGAAGAGCACTCCATGATAGCAGCGGACATTCAATCAGCATCTCAAAGGATAGCAGCAGCTGCCCCGAGCATGGATAACTCGTCTTCTCCACACATGCGGTCTGAGCCTGAAACCTCAACACCAGGCGCCTCCACATTCATCATGGAGGGTACTCGAGGACTAGGCATAGTTTACCCGAGCGACTCTGGTTTCGGAACCCGCCGCTACGGGTGCACAATCTGCAACAAACGTTTCAGCCGCCCTAGCACCCTTCGCACTCACATGAATTCCCACACCGGCGAGCGACCTTACGCCTGCATTGCCCGCGGGTGTGGCTGGAAGTTCACGGTACTCAGCAACTTGAAACGGCATTTTAAGGTGTGTGCGAAGTACAAGTTGGATGTTGAAGAGGGGCTCCTGCCGCTGGAGATGAATCGGTACCTTTACAAACAGCAGGAGCAGTTGGAAGAGGAGGAGAAAAGAGTCGCAGAGATGCCGGAGATCGAAAGGTGGGCGAAGGAGCAGGAGGTGGTGTTGGAGAGGGAGCTTATGGAGCAGGCTGTTCAGTTGCAGACTCAGCAACAACTACCCCATATTACGCCGAAAACATGTTCCCTCGATGCCTTTAAGGAAGAAGAAAGACGAATGAATACGGTGTATGAAGCATCTGATTTCACGAAGAGAGCCTGGTGAAGGATTGAGCGGAGGATGGATGCATAGTGACGACAAAGCGACCCGCAGAAGAATACATCATTCTTCCTTTGTTCGAGCCCATTTCGCTTCGTCTCACCGCCTTCGTCACTCCTTTGGTTCGCCAACCCTGAATCATTAATCTTTTGCATATTTTGAACTAACCTGTATCATAGTACATGAAGATGAGAAATTAATTCTCTTTTGTTTTTCTTTCTCACTTTCCTATGAAAAACTTCTCTCCATCGCACCAAATAAACCACCACCCTCCTGCTTACTTTCTCCATGCAACAACTCTCGTTCGTGTAATGAAATCCGAATTCGTCGATATATTCTTTTTCTCGCACATACATGCATATGTTTTCTTCTTTTTGTTTTTCTTTTTTATGATGCATAATGCATATTCCGAACGGGAAATACAAACTAAGAGATTGCACCCAGCCCCGCGACCTGCCCCGCGACCATGCGAGTATCTCCTTTGAGCTGGCTTATCAACGTAGACGTTACAAGGCTTCGGGCTGTCTGAGGCTAAAATCGATCCTCGTCACTCGCCACATATCAAGACAAATCTTTCATGTCATAAATACTTTCGACAAGTTCTGGTGAAGCGAGCAAGTCTATATGGAATTCAGTATAGAATCACCAAAAGCGAGACTTGCGCCGCTTCTGTAGTGAATTCTCAGTGAATTCTGAGTGAATTCGATCCCAAACCTCTTGCAAGTCAGTAAAGGCAATCAGGATGTCGGTTTTGGTAGTAGGCCACCGGCCCCTTTCCAGGCTATCTCCCCGCACTGCCAGGTAGACCATCTCCACTCCATCTCCACTGCCAAACGTCCGTCAGCCTTTGTCAGCTTTTCCGATATCGTGATCGATTTTTCAAAAGATTTGGCAGATTTCGACTTGTAAGACGCAGCTCCAGACGCCGTCACCGTCTTTTCGATTTTGCTCAGGATTATATAAGGAGCGAGTGTGGAGAAAGACACATTCGCACCACCATACATACCTCAATGCGCTTTGTGCTGGTGATTGAAAGACAGAATCTGGGATCAGATCTGGGATGGGACTCGAAGATCTAGAAGTGCTCAAGAACCCCCCAACCGGGTCTGGTAGCGGCGCGCGATCCACCTGTTTATCCCGACTCCAGTACATATTAGACAACAGCCCAGACAACAGACAACAGAAGAAACAGTGAGCCAAAGGCACAGCCAAAGATCTCTCGAGAAATTTCCTATCAGAACTGTTTTCAGCCTTTTCTTCCTATGACACCCCGCAAATTTGAAACAACGACAGTTTCACAAAGGGCGAGACCAGAATATGCTGGACCTTAAAAAAGCAATTCACCAGTTAGTGACAGTTGCCCCTCAAACATAAGATTGATAAAACTCCGAAAAACTGCGGCTTTCATTTCCAATCGCAATAACCAGAAAACTCGGCGAAATGATGAAACTCAGCAGCATCTCTTTCTTCGTTGCCGCCATCCTTGGTTCGGTCTTGATCAGTGCGGCTTCCACTGTAGCAGGTTCGTTCATCTTCATGTGTTGTTGCTTCTGATTGGTGCATTTGGCAATATATTTCCGTGCCGACGAACCATGCTCTGTGTCCACTGTCTTACTAAACTCCATGACACTTATCCAATTCACTAGCTCCCACAACGCCTGACCTCGAAGCTCGCCAGTTCGGCCGGTTCTTGAGCGCTGGCGAACTCTGCAGCGAACAAATCACTTTCGGGGCGGCGAAATGCGGACCAGGACTGAAATGTACAGACGGCACTTTCGGCATCTGCGTCCCGGATTTCTAATGCGCGATTGGAAATGCACTCGTCAGGAGCAACTAATTTATTGTGCAAGGAAGAGATGGTGGAGGTTCTTCAACTTGAAGAAGAATGAGAACACGCCATCATCAACAGCCCATGGGCAACACACGAGCGCAGAGTGTCCACATCAGCACGACATCCGGAGATTCACTCAAAACCCCCAAATTGCAACAAGAAACCATGATGTGGTGTATCAGGGTAGTTAGTGTCGCAAGGTAGTGAGTACATGTAGATTCCTGTTTTAATAATGTATCTAAAACTCCGCGTTTCTCGACGGAGTCTCATTGAACGAAGAAACACGGCCTTGTTACGGCCAAATAAAACACTAGGCTAGTATTCCTTTGTGGCAAAACATACATTTTGCATTGTGGATATGCTTGTGTTGTTTCGCATGTATTAGCACTCCTCTGGATTATCATTTCTCTCGATTGTGCACTGGAACAGTTAGTGCGTATGGAGTGGGAAATGAACTAAAAAGGAGAAAGGTGTTGCTGAAAACGAAAACACTGCACGGACGAATAAGAATATTCATGATAAAGATAATATGGAGTGGGAAATGAACTAAAAAGGAGAAAGGTGTTGCTGAAAACGAAAACACTGCACGGGCGAATAAGAATATTTATGGTAAAATATAAGTGCGTCAGCCGGGAGTCGAACCCGGGCCTCATGCTTGGAAGGCAGGAATTCTACCGCTATACTACTGACGCTGTATATTAATCGCATATTTAGAAATATCTCTCAGCAAATTCACATGTAAGATTTACAGTCAGAGATGCTAGCTCAAAAACAGACGGAACATGAACTGTGATTATGGTTTGGGTTTTGACTCCATCATGCACGAATCCTTGTAAAAGAGTCTGCTTCATTCTATGTAGCTGCTACTCTCCTTACACTTCAAGAAAATTCAGGACCATTTGACCATTTTAACTTTTGGCTTTCTTCGGTCTCTTCTGTGCGTTGCCGAGTGCAAAATATGTGTTCCCCCACCAAAGTGCTGCACTCCTCCAGCATCCATCCTTTCTAACCACTTTCCGATCTAATCCTTCTTCGATGTCTCCTCAGACGCAGGTTCTGACTTCACAATGCCCTCTTTGACCAGCAGTTCTTCGAGTTCTCCAGATTGGTGCATGTTGACCATGATGTCGCACCCCCCGACGAACTCACCCTTGACGAAGACCTGCGGGATCGTGGGCCATGATCTATTTATGTTTGGTGGAAAAGATAATGAGGTGAGGATACATGGAGGTGATGGTTTGATGCACGGCGATCTAAGAGAGATCTTAGAAAGAACTTGGAGCGCTGTTGGCCGACATGAGCATCTCTGTTAGAATCAAACGAGGAGAACTTGATAACGAACTTACGTGTACTCTTTGATCCCCGCACGAACTTCGTCATCTGCCAGAACATTAATATCCTGGAAGCTTTGTACACCTAGATGAAGCGGATATATCAGCAAATGCAAGTTTTTCATGCGATTAAGTAAATTTGCCGTCCCGGGAGAACACATACCTTGTAATTGAAGAATCTGAACGACAGCCCTGCTGAATCCGCACTACTCCGACCAGGACGGATGACATGGGATAGATCAGTTGATGTGCGTTCTTATGCTGTATTTATGCCACAGGAGTGCACCTGAACTTCAAATCATACACACCATGGGCATGTCCTTCGTTCCCTTCATGAAAACAACAACATCGTTGTCCTTGACCACCTGGAGAACAAAGTGAATGAGAACCTTCTGGTTTGGGAACCAAGCTACAAGTAGAGCCCCGAATTTTGTTAACGACAGGAAGCCAACCAACCTTGTCAAACTTGCCCCTAAGATCGTTGGACAGCAGCCTCCGACATTGAAGTATGAAGGCACTTTGTGCTGACTGTGTCGTTCGAGGGCTGAATGTTCTCAAGCCTGGCTGAGTGCGGAGGAGGGTGGAAAAAAGGCGGAGACCTTGCCGAGACTACAGGAAATGAGTAAGAAGGCGACGGCAAATTAGTCCACTTCTGCCCGCTCGTTGTCGTGTTTGCATTTTCACTCACCATCATCTTGATATTTGCGTATTACCCTTGTACGACGAAGCCATGGAGTTCCCGTGGAGCACAGCAAGATTACTCAGAATACCTACCTATGTAAAGGCTGTTTATTTGTTTGGATCGACGACGGATGGAGGACATAACTTCGAAGTCACGTTGATAAACTGAGTCTGCTGCCAAACGGAAACAGTACCTCGAATCGGGAGGGCACCGCCGGTCATGCGGGGACGGTTACCTAACACGTAAACACTGCTTTTGTTGAGAAGATGAACATTCAACAAACAACGCACATAGCCGTCCTTCAATTTTTTCAAAGCACCGAGTTGCCCCATATCAGACTGCGTGTGATTGTGCCATGCGTGCATTGCTTATTTTGGTTCAGGTGAAAAAGGTGTGTTCGACGCCACCATTTATTGAACAACTCGGATTGCTTTCGAAACCTCGAAGAACCTGTTTTCATCTATTTTTCCACTCAGGGATTCTCGATAAAAATAGTTCTACGTTCCTAATTCTCCAAGTAAAACTGGTGGTCGCAACTTGTGTCCGGAATTTCGGGCACCTGCAAGATTGTGTACAGAATCCCGTCGATAAGACACTCCAGTTTCCTTTCCAGATCCGACACTGGGGCTTCCGGATGGAAAACGATCTGCTTTAGGATGTGGATAATGGGTAAGGGCCCCTCCGAGACAGGCAAATCTCCTCCGTAACCAGAAACATCCAAGGCAAAGCCAAATCCATCGTCTCCATGGAACTGTGCGCTCTCCCTAATGCGTCCACGAAAGCGCTCGAGCTCATCCTTCAACAGTTCGAGTTGATCCGAAGTGTGCGGTCCAACTTCTTGCATTTTCTCCCGGACTTGGTCGAGAAGGAAATAAGATAGTTCGCTGATGCTGGGGAGAGCAAAGGCTTCGTTGTTGGTCTCAGGTTCCGCTGCTGCGTCGGTTTCGGCGTTTTTGCGGCGACGAATCTGTGTCGCGAAGACATTGAGCAAGCCGGGTGAGACTAGCACCACCGCGATAGTAGCCACGGCAATGGAGAGGAAAATGCGTTTGATACAGGTCATCTCTGTGCGGTTGAGTCGCGTCGGTGGGTACTATGTCACTTATGTCCTCCTTCCCGCGATACCTATGTTCACCCCAGAGTTCACCCCTTTTCGACAGAAGACACTGAAAAACTCACGCCTAAGAAAGGAAGAACTACCTAAACGCTCGTATACTTGTGCTCCCCTTTTGTAAATATGGGGGATGTGAAAGAAATCATTTTCGCGTATTTTACAAATGTCTTCCTAAATTTTTTTTTTGCGTTCTTGAATCCACGTCGATTTCTTACAGACAAACCTTTGAACAATCATGTTACGAAAAGTTGGATGCGCGAACGCCTAATGATTCCGTGGAGTAAGACCCACAAGACAGGGTGGTCACGGTGGATACTCGCCCAGGCCAAATACGTGCTATTGAGGGCTCATTCAAGTACAGAGAACTTGCGGGGTACTCGTTGCCGTTAGTGATGATTAATGTTTTCAATTGAAGCGCCAACTCTGTCTTGTCCACAGGGGTTAACTCTGTCTTGTCTGAGTCTGCAGGGGTTAACAGGGGTAACTGCGACACTTCCTACCTGTGTGTCGTGTTGCTGAGTTTGGCTGTAGCCTTCCATATTGATCTTGCTCGTCTTCTGATAGTTTCGTCTTCATACAACTCGAACAGACATGAAAAGTGAAATGTTGGAGATACAGTACCTATATTCCAGAAACTGAAGAACATGAAAAGCTTGAATTAAATCTTCATTCGAAGTCCAAATGAATTCAAACCCCGCCCTGTCAGACAAAGCTGGTGCTCAGGTGTCACTAAGTCCACAGAACAGGCAAACCAACTTACTTTCAAAAGCAGCTCGAAACCATGTTGACCGCTGACGACCATGAACCAACAACGGGGATGGCAACGGATGAAACAGGCACGACGGACGGCCCGGCTACCAAAAAAATAAAGGCGGACAATGGTGACCCGGTTGCTGTCACCCACGGGGATGAACTCAGTGTTGATCGCGATGTTGTCCACACACATCGTGAAGCAAAAGACGATGAGCCAAAAGCATATGTCACGGCGAGTGCCGAACCGGTCACAGAAGATTCCGTCGAAGAAACTCCCATTCAACAGTCTGCAGCTGCACCATCGCAAGCTTCGGAAAGCACGCAATTAACCCCAGAGGAGCAACAAGATGCGATCGCCCAGCTCATGGACATCGATCCAGCTGACGCCTTTTGCAGTGAATTCGAAGACGATTACGATATAGAGAAAGCGCCCGCCTCCGAAGAAAAGCGCGAACCGCCACAGAAGTCGACAACAACTTCATCTCGCACAGCTTCTACGGGGGTCGAACTGACTGAAAAGGAGCAGCAGGAAGCACTTTCACAACTTATGGAAATCGACGCAGCTGTTGCATTCGGTGACTTTGATCTAGATGATGGGGAATATGATGCGGCAGGCCCAAACAACGTTAATGCTACAACAACTTCATCGCAGTCGTCGCGTCCTCCCGCCAGCAGTTCGACCTTCATCAAAACGGAACCGAACGCACCAATCCAAAGACAGCCGTTCTCTTCTTCGTCTTTTGTCGCTTCGCAAAAGCCCCCGGAAGTTGCCCCACCGTATGTATGCACGTTGGATGTTTCTGCACAGGGAGCCTTGGGGGGAAAGAAGAAGCAAGGAGTGAGACATAGAGAAGAGAATATGAGTCAAGAAACCCAACAAAGTGACATCCTGGTCGATGATTCTGACATCTTCTTGTTGGCAACGTGATTTCTTTTTTTTCCAATACAGATCCGCCACGTATCCCGCCCACTTTATCGAGATGTTGAAGATGTTCTACCAACATCTCTTCCCGTTCCCGGAATTCCACCGTTGGCTTAACTACGGCAACCGTGAGTGATTTTTCGTCATCAGATGGCAATATGTATTTCCCCTCAACCATCGATGTCCTTCTTCCTCTTTTTTCCCCTGAGTTCACACCAAGTTGTTCAATAACTTTCTTTTACAGTGAAGCAAAACTACTTTTGCAACCGCGAGATCAGTTATACTCTCCCATCCGAAGCTTACATCCGCTTCAAATCCTACCGCGATCTTGACGAATTCCGAACCGAATGTATTCGTCTCTGTCCCATCAAGATCGACATTGGCGCTGTTTATAATATGAAACCACGTGACAAAAAGACGGTGAGAACAGGAGTGTTCCAGCCTATGGAGAGAGAGTTAGTGTTTGATATCGATATGACGGATTATGATGAGGTTCGGACATGTTGCAGGTATGTTCGCCGACAGTTGTTTATGGTTATGTTTTTTCAGAGTGAGGGAAACTTATGCCTACAATGTACTGGAACATCAAGCGGCGGCGATGTGTGCCTGAAATGCTGGAGTTTCATGACTATCTCCATCAAGATCATCGACCGTGTCCTTCGAGGTAAAACGTTTTCCACCTTTACTCTTATTTGAATCTTTTGCGCTGAGTAGTCACTGATTCTTTCCTCCTGAACGTTTTTCTTGCACGAACATGTACGAACTCTTTCTTGCTCTCATACACTCACAATTATAGACGATTTCGGCTTCGAGCATCTACTCTGGGTTTACAGTGGTCGTCGTGGTGTTCACTGTTGGGTTTGCGATGAACGAGCCCGAAAGATGACACAGGAAGCTCGCAAGGCTCTTGTTGGGTACATTGAAGTAGTGAAAGGTGGAGAGGGGCAAGCTCGGAAATTAAATTTGTCCGCGAAGACGATGGCAATGCATCCCTCCCTTACGTAAGTACGGAGCCCCCGGAGCGGGGGTTCAAGCGGGTTTGCTTTCTAAAACTTCAATTCATGAGGGTGGGATGATTTTCGCATGTGGCGACGTGCTGACTTTACCTTTTCTCGTTCATCCGCGCGTATGACGCCTTCATCTGGGCAGGCGCGCGCAGAAAGTGCTTGAGCAACATTTCTCGTCGACACTTCTCGTCGCTCAAGATGTACTCGGTACAAAGGAGCGTTGGAACAAAGTCTTGATGCTTGTGAACGATGCTGGTACGTTCTTTTATTGCACGGAGAATGTTCTTCTCCGTAACAGGAGCGATTGGGCAAACGAAGAGCTTTGGCGAACGTTAATATATATTCAAACTTGCAATGCGTCCCTTGCTTTTTGTAATTTAAGAGATCAAAAAGGTTTTGGATGACTTTTGGTCCGAAGAAAGGAATGCAGGGCTGAAGTCTGAGGATCGATGGCAGCAACTGGCCTCAGAAATAAAGAAGGTATGTTGGCCCCGGCCACGGGTGGGGCCTGGGGGAGGGGGAATGGTGGTTGTGAACATTCCTGAACTCGAATTCTGATGGAAACAGTGATGGAAAGGAGAGTTGCATATACATCGTTTTTTTACGTGCGGTTTATCTTCCACCCCTTCCTGCATACTGCATACATAACTCCAAACACCCTTCTTTTCTCCCCACACCTGGACAAATACTGAAACGTCAACCCGAACAGTCCAACAAAAAGTCTACCGTCGCAGCCATCCGCGACATCGTATTCCAGTACTTGTATCCACGGCTTGACGACAATGTGTCGGTTGGATTAAATCACTTGCTCAAGAGTCCGTTCTGCGTGCATCCAAAGACGGGTAAGCACTGTCAGTGTGACTTTGTCGACCATATCTCGTCTGAATGCCTGGCTTGATGGGACATCACGGTGCTCCGACTTTCCAACAGAAGTCGCTTCAATCATTGAACTATATCTTACTATTCCGCACTCATTCTTCCTCTACGTATACAAAACCAAACCAAGGTCGAGTGTGCGTACCTATTGACCCAGCCCACTGCGAAAAATTCGACCCATTGAGCGTGCCGACGTTGTCGGAGCTGATCGAGGAACTGGAACGTGGTGGTTCGGCGGCAGCGGCATCTGAGGACGAGGGAAGCGAAGATAATGACAAGAAGGATGATGTGAAGACGGATGAGGGGCGTAGGAAGAGAAAAGGAAAGATGAATGCAGGTGGGTCTTCGTGTTTGGAGGCCTGTTGGGGGAGGGTAGGATTGCGGGATTTTTTGCCTTTCAAAATGCGAATCAATTCTTATCTTCGTTTCTTCGCTTACTCTTCGAAGGCGATGCACTCGCCTCATCATCACTCCATGAACACGTGGAGTATTTCCGTTCGTTTTTGAGCGGGATCGAACGGTCTATGCGGGATGCCTTGCGGGAGAAGAAGGCGGCGGAAGACCGACGAAATGCTATGATATTCTAAGGCAGGGGTGGGAGGGAAAGGTGATATGGCGAGCCTGACGTTTGTCTTTCAAAAATGAAAATGTGATGCGCTTAACCTGGCGCATCACCCCAATTCATAAAGGCATTCTATGTCTTCAATGCCGTGATGTCCACGTGGCTGGAAGGGAATATTGGTGATGCTTTGTTGAAGAGCAAATATGGACGGAACAAATTACTTGACCACCAGAAGGGAAACGTGATGAAAAAAGGAACCACATCGGTGCAATGACACCAGTGAGCATTCTATTTCCGTGGAGAAAGAGGAATCTTACATTGCGTAGACAGATAAAAAAATACATGGTGATTCAAGTGCCAAATCAGAAAAAAGGACAAGACAGATACCATTCGACGCAGATATCTCCCAAGATATCCTCCTGCTCCGAATGCTGCTCCCATCCATACATCGAGGACCCAAGAACATATGTAGCCTTCCTTTCCCTCCCTTTTAGAAAGTTTGTGAAATGCGGTGCCCGCGGTGCACCCTCGATATCCTCCATTCATTCGGCTTCTCAAACCGATTGTAAAGAGGCTCAAGCCTCTCCTGCCTCTTCCTCTTACTAATCCGATTCGGATCCGCAGCCCTAAAGAACGCGGGTGCGACCTCCACAAGCCATTTCGGCTCTACCGCAATCACTTCGCGCATGTACTCCTTGGTGGTGAGGACCAATTCGTGGTAGATAACCCACTCGGGCTGCCGGTTGAAGAGCGCTGATGACGGGTGGATGTAGACAGGTGTACCTTCGGAGAGGGTTTTGTAGCCTTCTTGAGGGTCTTTTTTCGCGGCGTGTCGGAAGTAACCCCCACAAATGGCCCGAAGGACTTTGGCGTAGTTGCGACCGCAGGAGACAACGTCTTGCCGGTACCGGTCCATAATCCCCACAAGTTGCTTGCGGATATCCTGAGACCTCCGCATCGATCGCGCTTGAATGAAGTTCTCGTAACACCACGGATTCGAAAATTTGGAGGCCTTCCATGCGTTGTAGACAGCTAGGAGAGTAAGGTGATCTCCCTCGGGTTGGTGGAACTTGGCCTTCTTCGAGTCGGCGAGGGATTGCTTTTCCTTGGGTCGGTAAAACACATTTTGCACGCTCAACATCGCGACGATCGTGAGAATCTCGTCCGAGCATCCAAGGTCGACGGAGGCGATGAGCATTTTGGAAAGTTGGGGCTCGAGGGGAAATTCGGCCATTTTCCGACCAAGACGGGTAAGGAGACCTTCTGTGTCAAGAGCCCCGAGCTGGAAGAGGAGTTCCATCGCCGTAATCATCGTTTGAATGGGTGGCGGGTCCATGAAGTCGAAGTTGAGAAGGTCGTTGACACCCATGGCTTTCAACATCAGCACTGTGTTGGAAAGGTTCATACGTTGAATTTCGGGGACGGAGTTGGCGAGCATCTCGTTACGGTAAGCGGCTTCGGTGTAGAGACGGTAGCATCTATTTTCAAGGAGAATGGAAGGACCGTTTAAATACCATTTTCCTGATTTCAAAAGGGAAAGCCCAGATGAATCTTACAGATGCAAAGGAGATACTTACTTTCCAGGACCTGTTCGCCCAGCACGTCCAGACCTCTGCCTCGCCTGCGCTTGACTGATCGGAACGACCACAAGCGCATCCATACCCAACTTAGGGTCATATGTATTTTGCTTTACAAAACCCGGATCCACCACATAGTAAATCCCATCGATCGTGATACTCGTTTCCGCAATGTTCGTCGCAATAACCACCTTTCTCGCACCCGGCGGAGCGGGTTCAAAGATCTTGGACTGCATTTCCGAAGGCAACGCGGAGTAAACGGGTAAAATGATGAGTTCAGGAACCATGGGTCCCAGAGCCTTCATCCGCTCGAACAATATCTCGGCCGCCGTGTCGATTTCCTCTTGACCCGTCAGGAAAAGCAGAATATCGCCCGGGGGTTCCGTGAGGTGAATTTGCATAATAGTGATAAGTGCCGAGTCGAGGTAGTCCGATTCGGGTTCCTTTGCGAAAAGAATCTCGACTGGGTAGGTTCTGCCGGGAATTGTCAAAATCGGGCAAGAAAAGAAGTAGGTAGAGAATTTTTCGGCGTCCAAGGTGGCGGATGTCACGATGAGTTTCAGGTCGGGTCGGGATCGAATGGTATTTTTCAGCAAACCGAATAGGACGTCGGTGTGGATGGTGCGTTCGTGGGCTTCGTCGAGAATGATGACGGAGTATTTGGAGAGGCTGTTGTCGATCAGGCACTCACGAAGAAGCATACCGTCCGTCATGTATTTGATTTTGGTGTCCGGTGAAGTGCAATCTTCGAAACGGATGGTGTACCCAACTTCTTGACCCAGACGGCAACCGACTTCCTCTGCTACACGTTTTGCCACGGACATAGCGGCGACACGACGCGGTTGCGTGCACCCTATCATGCCACGATTTGCGAACCCTTCTTCGGCGAGATATTGCGTCATCTGTGTGGTTTTACCAGAGCCTGTGTCCCCAACCACAACAAGAACTTGGTTCTCGTCGACAGCCTTGACGATCGTAGAGCGAAGCTTGTAGATGGGAAGGGATTCACGCTGTTCCTTGATGGAGAGATTCGTGATCTTGCCGTACGTCGTGGTCTTGTCGAAGGTCTTCTTTTTCCACTCTGGTATGTCTGCTTCCGTTCGCCCAAAGCCCTTAAGATCCTGTGCGAAGTGCCGATCTCCCGGGTCTGGCATGGGGTCCACCCACGGTCGGTTCAAATCCTTGGGAATGGCATCAAACTCCTCCGCCGCTTGTTGTTGCCGAATTTCCCTCCGTTCCTTCGCAAGAGCTGCACCCGCCAGCGCGGCACGGTTCAAAGTTCCATCCGGGTTCTTGACGATTTTGATCGGACTCAGCTGCACTGAGGTTTTGGTCTGACCCTTCAAGAACAAGGGTTCCTCCTCCCTAATTTCAATGTCCATCTCCTCCTCCGTCTCTTCGTAGTTGAGTAGCCCAGAATCCTCATCGAAGGTCGGGTAATCTTTGGGGTTCAACACACCCGACGCTATGAGTTGTTTAATCTCCCAACGCTCAGGGGACGAAATGCGTTTCACGTTCGCCGTATGTGTATCAACATCGTCGACCACAGGGACCTCGCTTAGTGAGGTGATGATGGGCCGATCGGGATTTCTCGAAGCCTCCTCCTCAAGCTCCGCTGCAGTTTTCACGCGTAAGTGCGGGGACAGATCTTTACCGGTCGCTTGGTCCACGTCCTTCATCGACAATGCCATCCGCGATCCAGCAATCGACATAACTTTAACTTTAACCTTCTGGTTGCGGGTCACGATGTCACTCGGATGACCCACACGCCCACCGGCTTGCATGTTGCTGATGTGTACCATGCCCTCCACCTTCTTCCGGAAACCTTCGAGAGAGACGAATGCACCAAAATCGCGGATATTCGAAACTTTCCCGTCGTATATTTTGTAGAGGATCGGATCCTCCTCTTCGACCAAACCATATCGACCACTACCCGCCCCACCTCTCCGGTTGTCCCGATACGAAGATGGTGGAGGGCTCCGACTACGACGGCGCTTACGGTCTCCGGCAGGACTTCTGCTTCGGCTGCGACTCCGACTTCGACTCCTATCCCTTCGTTTGTTATATCTATCACCGCGATCATCTGTCCTGCGCCCGCCCCTCCCGTCACGATCCCTATCATCTCGCCTATCCCTCTGATTTGCTTCCTCCTTTGATTTGCTCAAAAACCCTTCAAGTTCCTTCAACGTGTCGTCAGCGACTCGGACATCCTCCTCCGTAAACTTTTTCGGGCGGTCTAGGTCGTCCGGGATGGCGAGACCGGGGAAGAGGTCAAGTCTTCGTTGCTTTGTCTCTTCCTTCTCTCGTTCATCGTCACTATCCCATTCACCACGAACGCCGTCTTCTTTGCCGTTGCTGACGTCAGTGGCCGGACCTTTACCCTTGTCCTCCCGTTCCTTACCCTTGTCCTTATCCTTCTTCTTCTTCTTCTTTTTCTTCCCGTCTTCACCAGCTGCAGGAATGGCCATATCCTTAGGCTTCAACGTCCTGATGAGACGATCCAAGTTGGCTACGAAAGAGTCTGGGAACTCTGCACCCGACGCTCCGAGTGACTTTTTGAACTCGGAGTATGAGGGTGAAGCATGGTGAAGATTGATGATGAATTCGGCGAGGACCTTGTCGTTTATGCCAGTGTGGTTGAGAAGCTCGGAGGTGATTTTGGAGACGAGTGAGAGGTATTCGAGCTTTTGGAGGTCGGCCATTGTCGACGCTGCTTTTACGGATTGGTTGAGCAACGAAAAAGTTTCTGGAATAGGGGTGAGGGGATATCGCCCTCGTGTATCCGGGTGTATCCGAAGATGCCAAAACCGAGTGTGGATGGTCGGGGCTCAATTACGAACTTGATGATGAGTTAGCAGAGCGGTGTCAAGTGGTCGAGTGAGTTTCGACGTTGTACCACAAGGTGTTTGTGCAACAGGTGCACAGCATTGGCAACCAAAGATCTGCTAACAACAAAATCGCTGTAGCGGTTCATCAGTTCAAATGTGGGAGCTTCGCAGTGGTATACTTGATGATAATGTGATAATGCGACATTGTCAAAAGATGAAGATATATATTTCAGTGTGTTCGACTCCAAACTCACGAGTCCACCGAAACATCGCTCAACAAGTGGCGTTCTAGAGTCAGAAGCACAGCTCTACTGTACAAATCATAGAAATGTCGACGAAAAGACTTCCTTATGTCGCCATTCCTGCCAATTGCAAGTCGGTTTTATCCCTCCACCACCGCCGAACCGTAATCAGCTTTCCACTGTTTGGTTCCAATTGCCCGTCATCCGAGCCAAGAGATTAATGAATACCCATCGTACTCTTTATCACCGCCTCCGTTCCACGCTTCCCCTCCACCCCCATGTTTTCCTTTCATCCTTGACGCTTCCTGAGCATCTCCTTCAAATGTCCTTGGCAATCAACAATATCCCGCTCGATCTTGGTGGCTGCTCGTTCAAGGGACTTGCATTCCCTGTCGGCATCGTCTTTTCGGACTTTGAGCTCCTTGAGGAGGACATTGACGTCGGTGAGCACGAACCTGCAACCAAAAAAAAAAAAGCAAAATGAGGAGGGCAAAATGTCAGAAAGTAAGATCTATACACAGTGGTCTCCCATCTACGTGCCCTTTACGAACAATCTTCCATAACGCTCCGATTCCACCGCCGCCCAACCCCCCACCCGTTCCCCATCAAGTCCAACTTACATCTTGCCCACCGATTTGTACGTGTTCACATCCTTGTCGAGTGCAGAAAGTTCTTTGCTAGTAAGATCGTTGATCCTCCTTTCCCGGTCGCGGACCTGCAGTTGGCTTTTGACAAGACCGAGTTGCCTGGAGTATTCAGTCAACTTTGCTTGTGTCTCAATGAAGACCTATTGAACAGGGGAAAAAAGGGAAGGGGATAAATTAGCACGATTTCAGGAATTTTCAGTACAGGGAAACGTCGATTCATGGATGAGAGTGCGTAAGAAAATCAAGTCTTGTGTTGGCCCTTCGAGAATGCCCTTACCTTGCGCACTTGTTCGTCGGAGAGGTTCATGGTGTTCTGCTATCTGTAATACGACGTGTAACAACCCTGGCAATTTGCCTCCAACAACATCCAACTTACTTCAACAGCAAGGCACAATATGGCCGCCGGATATACCGTAAGTCTCACCTGCGTCCGCCCTCGTTGGCAAGAAAGATTGCTTCATGGAGTGGCTGTTCCTGTTTTCTCTCTGTCAGTGTTTCTCCTTGTGGCTTTCACTTATGAACAGTCCCCTCCTTGCATTTCAACATAACAGGAAGCCGACGTCACGGAAGCCCAGACTTTGTGCGATCACCTCACCACCACCGTCGCTGATCAGATCGGGATCATGGTGCTGAGTGCGAGAGATGGTGTACTTTTGGCGGTAAATATCGTTGCCGTAGTGCTCAAGAGGGGAGAGGTTTTGCACGGTCTCGTTGGTTTGGGCTCGTGCGCGTGCTTTCTTGAAATCCTAAGCGTTCTCATTCTGACATTGCAATATTTCTTTATTCGTCTCGAAAATCAAAGTCTACGGGTGATCTTCAAGGGGATATTCAGCGAACGGCTAAAACACTATTCGATATGATGGATGATTCTCGGCGGTTGATTCGTGCCGGCAATGCAGCAAGCACATCACAAGAAGGTGAAAGATTCAAGCGGCTAGTGGGTAAGTGTAATCGTCTTCTTCTTTCGTGTACGGATGTGTTTTCTCGGACGTTTCTGAACTTCGCTCCAATTCGCCTTTCTCTCTCGATTCCAGTTGCGATGGACAACTTTCAGTATGTTGTGTCAGCACATGAGTCAGGAAAGTTTGTGTGCGTTGCGAAGCGGACAGCTGTTGCATGAGACGATCAACACCGCAACAGCACAAAAGAAAGCGCTGCCTCAATGAATCGAAAAACGACTGCCTGCGTAGTCCTTCAACATAAATCCTGCCAGGTCTTTCTCGACAAAGAATGGCTTGCGTCCCGCCGTTTTTACCACTGCCACGACCGTCGCTGTGTGGACGTCAACACAATCGAGGGATCGTTCGCAGCGGCAGGGACTGGTACCGCCAAAAGCTCCACTACGATGCTGTGCTATCGAAGCCCTGGTTACATTGGTTCAGCAACTTTGGAACATACGACAATGATTGACCTCCATTAGCCAAGATTGGTACAGGAGCAGCGACGTGGGCTAAGGCCTTTGGTGGGTCCGAAAACCATTGCTGGCGAAATTCGTATCCATCACCCACACACTTTTTGTGCCTGACATGAACACCATCGCTCTACAAACACGGACCCGACGAGAAAATCTCGACGGCCATAGTTTCTCAAAACATCGACAGTATTAGAAAATCCTGAGTATTTCTTTAGACAATAATAGAACGCCATTCCTTTTTAAGGTCCGCCTATGACGGATCCCTTTCCGTCGTGGATCCTAGATGTCTACAGTTGGGATTTCGGATTTGAAGAGGAACTGGACTTCCGGCTCGAGATGTTTTGAGTAACGGATGTTCGATTGATAAGGGACAGAGTCATGACAGAGTGCATATGCTCATTGCAATTCGTTTTCCACAACGTTGTAATCGTTATTTTTATTCTCTATTTTTCTTTTCAATATACAGCAAATATGTCTATGTGATTTGTGGATCTACAAACGCAATATAGGTCTACGGTCTATATTAGAGATGAAGTGGTGTTGGAAGCGTCCAATGTACTGTTCGCGATAAGCGCCTCGTTTGAAGCCACTGTATGGAAGTTCCAGGCCACATTCGATGCCAAACACACAGCACCTCCGAAAATGGTCGCCACCGCTCCAACAATGGGTTGCGCCAACGACACGCCCGCACCCACCGCCCCCACAAGGAACTCGCACATCCCCCCAGTCGATGGACCGACAAGTTCTATCACCATATGTCCCATCTGGTACCCCCCTTGCCCCTTCGGCTTGGACCACATCTCGACACGCATCTGCCGCGGGTGGTGTCTATGCTCAATTTCGACAACATCACACTCCCCATGATGGCAAACGTTCTTGTATTGCCAGTGCACTTTAACGGCGGACTTGAATGCTTGGTGGAGGACGTTGATGAAGACATTGCGGGAGTCCCAGCTGTTGTAAGAGCTCGTCATGCGGAGGTATGTGTTCATCCCGGAACACCATATTTGTTGTTCGGGGCAGGAGGTCTGGCCACAACGGTCCCAGAGTTGCCAGATCATGTCGTCGGCGTGGCACTTTCCGAGGTCGACCATGCCGTCGTTGGGGACGACATAAACGCCGGGCTTGTTGGCGAAGACGGCTGTGGTTGTGAGAAGGAGGGCACCGATGGTAGTAGCGGTGACCTTCATTTTCCGTGTGGTTTGGTGATCTGTGCCTTTGGAATGTGGGTATTGAACAGGTATAGAAAGGACTTTGGAAAACGGACGGAAACCGGTTCCGAAAACCTCGTCCGCGTCACTTTTGTGATCGAACTGGCGGATCAGAGGGACGTCTGGATGGCGGTCAGCAGAACGCGAACGGCAACACAAAAATTTTCATACTCCGACCATTCCTCCCCAAATCTCTCCCATCAAAGCACTTGGCATCGACCCACTGCGAATATTAAAATTCCGCACTTCCGAACTTGCGAACTTGGAAGTGGGAAGATCACAGGTACCAGAACAGGGCCCTTTGTTTATGAGTTTATCAACGAATTTTAATATGGGAGCGAGCGCTGAGAAGAAATTGGACGAAGATTGGCCGTATGATCGAGATTTAGTTATCTGTGGTGCGATTGTACATCTCATGTGGTTTGAAGACCATTGTGTCCGTTGTGGGTCAGAAAGGTGGGGTATCGTTGAACAATGAAGGAAGGGAACGGTCGCAGCTCGCCGATAGACCGTGGGTAGAGGGATGGCGCCCTTCCCTTGTCTGGCGCTGATATCTCATGAAGTTCATCAGGTTGATCTTTCGCCAGATTTTTCGCTGCATGCTCCGTTTTTTCCAAGTGAACAGCAGAAACGTGAACATCGCAACTCGCGACTCTCCATCAAGTCAGCTTGTGAGGGATCTGTTTCCAATTAACATAGCGTAGATGTAGATGGGGGGATTCCAGGGGAGATTCTCAGAGACTTGGATTTGCACAGGAAGCGCACCAAAGTTCGGACTTGCGACTCGAAACTTTTTTGACAACACGGATTTGAACACCGAAAACAAGGAGGGATAGGATGCTTGTTTTATAATTCCTCTATTTTCTTTTTCAATCTACAGAAAGACTTCTATGCGAACAGGCGTGATTTGTGGATGTACACAAGTACACAATACAAAGTGGAGATTTACAGTCTGATCTAGAACTGAGTGGTGTTGGAAGCCTCCAAAGTAGTAGTAGCGTTCGTGATCAGCGTGTCGTTCGAAGTCAAAACAGCTGTACGAGCATTCGCAAGATTCGAGGCCAAGCAAGCCGCACCTCCAAAGATGCTCGCCACCGCTCCCACAATGGGTTGAGCCAATGACACCCCAGCGCTGACTGCCCCGACGAGGAACTCGCACATACCCCCGTACGATGGACCGACGAATTCAATCACCATGTTCCCCATCTGGTATCCGCCTTGACCTTTCGGCTTGGACCACATCTCGACGCGTAACTGCCGTGGGTAGTGTCTGTGCTCAATATCAACGTTATCGCAGTCCCCATGGTGGCAAACGTGCTTGTGCTCCCAGTGAACCTTGGCGGCGGACTTGAATGCTTGATGGAGGACGTTGATGAAGACGTTGCGGCCGTCCCAGCTGTTGTAAGAGCTCGTCATGCGGAGGTATTTCGACGTCCCGGGACACCAAATCTTCTGTTCGGGGCAGGAGGTCTCGCCGCAGCGGTTCCAGAGTTGCCAGATGATGTCTTCGGCTTTGCAGTCTTGGAGGTCGATCATGCCGTCGTTAGCGACGACGTAAACGCCGGGCTTGGCGAAGACCGCCGTCGCTGTGAGAAGGAGGGCAGCAAGGATGACTATGAATTTCATTTTCCGTGTCTTCGAGGTTTGGATTTGTTGGGATTTTAGAGAGACCATATAGAGGCGCACTCGCACATTTATAACCGACCTGGAGCCACACAGGCGCCGTGCAGAACGCGCTTTGAACCAAAGCTTCGAGTATGGACGCAGTTGGTCACAGTTGGTATCCTTTTCACAAAGCAGCACAACCAAACAATTTTTCGCACTCCGACCATCTCACCCAAGAAGCCCGAAAGATCTCTTCCATCAATCGATGAGTTCAATGGGTCTCATGATCAAAGCGCCATCAGCGCTTTTGGGGACGGGGACGGTCTCGGGACTTGGGGACGGCGTTCGCGGCAGGTTCGCGGCGTTCGCGGCCCACCACCAAAATTGTACACTACTTGGGACGGATGCCGCGTCCAAAAGCAGACATCCCGATGCCATTACCGGAACAAGTCCCTTTGTTTTTCATTTATCAGATATCCGCATCTCAAAGCCAGCTGCGAACGAAAAATGGAGACGAATGGAGATCAAATTATAGTAATGGAGATGGCGCTTGTAGTTATCTGGACTGTTTATGTCGGTTGTGATGCAGTTGTGATGAGAGAGATTTGGTAAGTATCAACGATAAGGAAGAGGACGGAAAAGACAGATTGTAGCTCGCTGGTTCGCTGGCGGACCGTGGGTGGACCGACGCCGCGACGTACAATCCGTCTACTTCCCCCCCGACTACCATACTCCACAGATTTGTTTGATTTTAGATTGTCCTTCTGGTCTTCATTGCTCTCGCTTCGTTCTCGCTTTGAAGAAAAACCTGTCTCCACACTGCCGAAGAGAGTCTACGCTGAATGCCCCAGGCAAGAAGGTTTGCAAAGTACTCCAGGCAACCATGATAATGATACAAAGCGTCGACACAACTCGGAGATTCTGTACCGTCAGAGCTGGGTGATCTCCATGTTCTTCTCATCCTCTTCAGTTTTCACTATTACCCATGATTGAAAACGCCGACCCTTCATCTCAGCGATCTGGAGGCCTGTTGGAGGTAATCTACTCAACAAAGTCATTGTTGCCGAAAACAAGTTGGTTGGCATGTCTTACAACGTAGCACAGCTTTCACACAAATCCAGACATTATGGTAAGCGTTCCCAACCTCGTTCGCTCCTCAACAGCAAACCACGCTCCTCTAACGCTTTCTTCCCTTCTTCCCTTCTTCCCTTCTCCGCTCCTTAACCCCTCTCTCACTCATGTATAGGCGGCATTATTCAACTTCGAGAGTCTCCTACTGGTGATTCTCTTGACCATTTGCACTTGCACGTACATAAGGGCTCAATTCCCGTCAATACTAGATCGGAATAAGACTGGGTAATGTGTCGAATACGGGGAGGGAACGAGGCCGGGAAGTTGGATTGTTTGGGATTACGTTGGGGTGGGGTAGTGAAC
>JADGJF010000226.1:0-27555 GCA_027596845.1 Quaeritorhiza haematococci | reverse complement strand
GGATTTGTTGATACCGTTGTTTCTCCAATAACTTTCCAAATGAGCAAATGATCCACTTGTCCACTAGCAGGGTCAGATTAGAAACTACCGTGACTTTCGTGGATATCCACGCGACGACCACCTGCGTCAGTTGCATTCGATGAATATCCTGATGTCCCCATGGGTATGTACTTAAGGTGAACTATGCGAGGGCAAGCTCAGTGCCGAAATGTTGGTAAAAGGTGGCAAGACTTGGGGTTGGAACTCGTGCGGTGGCGTGTGTAACAAAACTTCCTCGCCATCTCTCCAAAACCTCACCCACATCGCCGAGTCCACCCTTCCCCCCAGCCCTCCTCCCCTGCTTCCTCTCACCAACATGGCCAAGAAATCGTCTTCCTCCAAGTCCAGCTCCAAGTCCGCCTCGAAAAGCGAACAGCAGCAGCTAGGCTCTTCATCCTCAAAGCAGCCAAAGCAGCCAAAACAGCAGAAGACATCCTCAACTGAACCCGACTTCCCCGTTTTACTCCCTTCTCCAAAACGCCCACTAATCTTCATCGAACACATCACCGACCACATCTACACTATCCCTCACTTTCTCAGTCCCGCCGAATCACGCTCCATCATCGAATTTGCGGAGTCAGTCGGGTTCGTCCCCGCAGAAAAGAACCTCATTCCCAAGAAAGGGTTCGCTTTTCGCGATAATGACCGCATCCAGTTCGATAGCCCTGTCATAGCCGATATGCTTTGGAAAGCTGGGCTCGGAAGAGCCTGCACTGATGCCGCCAACCCTCTTCCCGAAATGGACGGCCGGAAACCTGTTGGGTTGAACTCGAACATCCGGCTCTATAAGTACTCCAAAGGGCAACGATTTGGGCAGCACTACGACGACAGTGTGCGGGACTTTTTGGGACGGGAAACAGAGTTCACCGTGCTGATTTACCTAAGTCCTGATGGAGCGGTGCAGGGAGGGGAGACTGTCTTTTACAAATCGAAGAGGGAGGTTGCGTTGTCGGTAGCGCCTTCGGAGGGGTTGTTGCTTTTGCACCGACATGGACGGAGTTGTTTGTTGCATGAAGGGGCAGAGGTGACCAAAGGCACCAAATACTTGTTGCGGACGGATGTGGTATACGGCTGAAGCAAAAAAAAAGGGTTATGGAAGACAACACAACTCGCCTTCGATCACAACCCGATGGCAGCAGTGTCATTCGACCCCAAGGATCATCACGGCTCCTTTTCCACGCCAACCACGCTTTATCCCGCCTTCTGTTCAGCAACCTTTGCGTATATCCATTACCCGAGAGGGGCTGGATAATGTGGCGGAGGTGCTCGAACACGAACAGTCCAGGAACGAAGTCAATCACTACGATGCAGCTCTCCCTCAGTTAAGCCAGAATTTCCTCCCTTGAAATCCCGCAGAAAGTTGCCATCCTACGCTGTGAAGAGGCCTAACCACGATTCCTAGGAAAAGGGCAAGGATGTGAGTTCGTTCGCAACTACAGCAGAAACATACCATTGCGTCCCTCCTCTTAGAATCCTAGAAAAGCTGGCAATTCGATTATCTATTGTCACAGGGTATATGAGTGGAAATGAATGCAGTATATCGAGAATGTGGAGCATTTCAGATTCTAGCTTTGCCAGAAGAAACGCTACTGCGCTCTCCAGTTCTTTCATTCGTGCTCCAGACAGACCATCAACTCTTTCATCATGTTCTCCTTTATGGAGCATCACCTATTCTAGTTAGTTCCGCCGACAAATGGAGCGTTAACTGCGGAGTGGTCGTCGTTGCCATGTGCATCTCGTACTTCAAAGTCGGTGGTGATGGCTTGGGGTCAACTGTCATAACGCGTGTGTATTCGGTCACATGCGGTGGACGAGCAGAGGACGATCGTGCAAGCTGTGTGGACTTTAACGCAATGGTGTTGTCAGCGAAGATGATCCCTTCTTCAACTGAGGCGAGGCCTATTGTGGTTCGGAGGGTTTGGGAAATCAACAACCAGATCAACATACTTGAGTCCAGATAGAGGAGAATGTAACAGTATTCAAAGAATGTAAGAGGGTCAACGTTACCATTCGGTTGGGACAGGATCAATTCGATTTTACCCCCAGCAGCCGGCAATGCACGGAAGAAACCAGACTCTGCGTGCATTGGTTTGTTTTCCTTTTCGGGGTCCGAAGTTATCTGTCTAAAATAGAGATTGCACTTGTTATTACACGCTGATATCCCTCGGAAAGATCAATTGATTTCCAATTCTTACGTGTAGAAGTATATTGGTTTGCCGGGTACACCCCAGATCTTTATCTGCTCTCCATAGCTAATGGCATTGGCAAAACAAAAACAGTTCAGTCGAAGGTTCGTTGAAGTCTGACCCTTCCGAAATCGTGTCGAATATATAAAGCCAAGTAGTCCACCCAACTTCCAACAATTCTTGCTCACGAATGCAGAAAATCTCACCGAAAGTCTCGGATGGTCGGATAAACGCCTTGTCCTTCACCCTTCCATGTGCCGACGAGAAAACCTAAAGGCCCGACGGATGGTGTGGATGATGCGTCGCTGAGTATAGCGAGAAGACGAACGGAGATGAATGATTACAAGCATGTTTTGATTTTGGTTTGGTTTGGTTGGTTTGGTCAGGCTTACCTCGCGGAGTCCGCCATGACAGAGGGTCAGAGGGTCTTGCTCTGGGAATGAGGGGGGGATGTGGGCGAGACGGTTGTGATTCTGGGGTTACACACTTTTCGACTAAAGTGTTCTCGAAAGCGAACAGGCAACAGGGCGACTGCAAAAACGTTACAGCAATCCAACCAGTTACCCCTGGCAGACCTGCTTGGACTGGCCTTTTGTAATATCCTGCAAACGGGACTGGAGTAGCAATCAAGGATTTGAAGCAAATTGTAGCGTCGAAACCGAACTCGAAAGGACCGAACTGAACGACGGAGAAGACGGTCACGATCTCGTTTTCTCGCAAAGAGTTATTCGGCCGATTCAACGAAAGCAACAAAGAAACTCGATTGAATACGTAAAGAACAGGGAATAGGGGAGGAAAAGCCTGAACATGTCTCCAGCCGCGGTCCCGGTGTCGGCGCTGTCTACAGGGGCCCAGGCAACTTCTCCCCCACAACCAAAACCACCCAGCCCCACAGTCACCCCTACCAAAACGAACACAGCAAGTCCCACAACAACATCCATATCCGGGCCTCAACTCGCTTCCAATATCCTCCATTCTCTCGCAGGAAAGGGGTCTCCTTCGCTGTCTCAAAGTGTGCAAGTTGATCGAGATGCGCTGGAGCATACGTTGACGGTGTTGGAACGGAAGATTGTGGATGTCAAGGTACGAATCAACCGCTTATTTTTGGACGGGGAACGTCTAGTGGCAGTGGGAAGCATTCACAGGCGGCATTAGCTTACACCTTTTCTCGCGGATTTTAGTTCGAAATAGAGGCGCGCATAGGCAACAACCTTGATGAGTTCAAGCAACAGGTCCAGCAGGCTATCACCATTCAGAAGCGCAGTCTTGACCTGTTTGTGGAGTTGGATGATCTTGCCACACGCATCGAAGATCCACAGGTAGGTTGGAAAAAAAGCAAAGTTTTTCATACCCATTTGAAACAAAGGACTCAGTTGTCTTCAACTTTTGGTGGATTACAGAATGGGCTGAAAGCACAGCTTGAAAGAGCCACACAGGAGCAAGAGGAGGCGAAAAGGGAACTCACCAGCGTTGAACTCACGCTGTCAGTGTTCCAAATGTTGGCCGACCTGAATGATCTCTCGCAGCGCTTTGATGCCGCCATTTCGAACGGACAGTATGCAGAAGCAGCTTTTCTGTCGATCAAGCTGGTACGTCAGTAGTGATACCCGTATTTTGAATGTCCTCGGCTCCTCACAATTCCCCTTTCTTTCCCTCTCCTGCGACGATTCAACTGATTTGCTGTCTTGGGGGCGTTTCTGTATCGATGCAGGACGAAAAAGTGCAACACCTTCCACAATGGCAAGGCGTGATCATATTCGATTTACTAAAGGAACGGTCGGAAAATGTGACAAACACTATCCGCTCGCTTTTGGAGGACGCACTTTCGAAAGCTCTCGCTGTTGAGGTCGTGTATGATTCTGTCCAACCGCAACAGCAGCAGCAAGTGAAGGTGAAGCTAACCTCAGTCGTCACAAGTAAGCGAGGTTTCCCTTCATTTTGTTGAATTGCTTCCACTTGAACGTATTCTTTAACTCGCGTTCATTCCGGAACAATGCAGTGGGCACCGTTAGGGTATCCTTCCCCGAAATTCTTCGTGGTATCGTCGCTCTCGACGGCGTATCCTCCTACTTAGCCTCACACGCTGGTCGGCTATTCAAGCACGTTCTAGAACCTGTTGTGAGGGATCCGCGCTGGGCAATCGTTGCCAACGCAGCATCATCAGCCATGCCTTCGTCTCATGCTGACGGGACGACGAAGGCTTTACATCTCAAGTTGCATGCAGATGTGGAAAAGACGCCGTGGAGCGAATTACCGCCAGGTGGGTTCAACGCTGAAGCCTTTTAAAAGAATTCGCAGGAGGTCGATGTGCAGGGTTCCGGCTGGGATGAATGATTCGCACTTGATCACATTAAATGAAAAACCATTCTGATCTGATGGCATGAAGTAGGATGCTCGTGACTCTTAACTTTGGATCTCTACTCCCCCAAACGCATTCAAAAGGCATCCTTTTCGACGTGCTGACCGAAATCTTCGAATTCTATTCCTCCGTCGTTTTTGGGCCGGGTCTGGAAAAGGCACTGACGCCTCCCACCATCGCATCATCATCCTCAAGTCTTCCTGCGCAATCGCGACGGAACGCCTTCCTGGCCACGTTGGGTGACCTTTTCTGGCGTGACCTCACCTCACTCATTGAGTCTGAGTACCTTACTCGCAAGGTGCCTCTGGATGCAACACAGCTTGGGTACTTTGAGGAGGAGATTGGACAGAGGGTTCGGGAGTTTGAGGAGAGAATGGAGGAGATCGGTAAGTTTGAGGAGACGATTGGGGTTCAAGTAATCCTCAGGCTGCCTAAGACACTTCCGTTCTTTATGATGAGCAAGCATGCCGTACATCCCTTCCCCGTTGTCAACATTGGCCATTATTTCAGCTCTGACATTTCAATTTTTGTGGTTATTCCGGTTCCACCTTACCCCTCCATCTCTCCTCACATCCTCTTAGGCATCGTACGACCAACGCCTCAATCACCGAAGCACCATAGACCACTCAGCGATTACTGCTCATCTGTTGATGTCCACTTTGCGCGATTGAAATCTGAGGCGGCCCTGGCTTCGGCGCGGAGCATCGTCTTCGACGGAGATTTCGATACTGTTATTGTTTCGGAAGTTGCCGAAAAAGGTTAGTGGACTGTGTGATGAGAATGAGAGTAGCTGTTTGGGAAATTGAGATGTGTGATGTCTTGGAGCTTGAAACGTGATATGGAGATCAGCACTGCCTTGGTTCTGATCCTTCTTTTTTTTGCCCCAACACCTCACATTCCATCCACGCACTGAAAGGTCCCCTCACGTACTTCGACTCGGCGACATTCACCCTGTCAGGTGTTCCGTCTGTAACAGAGAACCAGCGCCGTCCGTCCACGTCCTCCCGCAGCAGCGTCACAAGCATCAAAGGCGGAAGGCGGCGAAGCCTAATCACGAAAGATGGAAATGCATCCAGTAATTTACTGGGTGATGGACTGTTCGTTTTCCCAGCGTGTGCCGTTAGCACAAAGGCACAGAAGATTGTGAAGGAGGTGGAAGGGATGGTGGCCGAAGCGGCGGGGTTGGAGGGGCACTGGTGAGTTGTTTCTTTTGATCATGTTTTGATTATGTTGGCTCTGTCGAATATTTTGTGTCCCTCGTATGCCTCAGTCATGACGTGGGATGAAACAGTCAACATCGTTGGTGCGGACAAAGTTTTTAATGCAATCCCACATTGATCTGACCTTCTCCCCCTCCTTCTAGTTCGGCCCGTCTCCTTCAAGCAGGTCGGTCGACTCTCGATCTATATCGGGCAACTATGCCAGTATTTGTCGCCACGCTCAGCTCCCCTGCAGGGATGGGACCCTCGCGCCGACATCCTGCGCCTTCGAATCGAAGTGGCGACAATACGAATTTGAGAGACAATGAAAACGAGATGTTCTCGGCACCTCCCCCGCAATTATCAATGGTATTTCATAATGATTGTATGTGGATCGCACACAGGTGCTTGACGATGGGGTTGAGGGTCGAGGGTATGAATAGTCGCGGAGCCAGTGATGGTTATGAAGTTTCCGAGATCCAATCGACGGGAGCCGCCCAAATAATAGCCGGGAGGCTTGGGGACCCGGCAAAAGGGAAAGGTGGGAAGGTACAGTCTATTGTACTATCACCTCAGAGCGAAGGGTGGGACGGCGATTTTGATTTGGATCTGGAGCTTGAGGATGAGGCGCCACCGGATGTGAGTAATATTTCAAAAGAGGCAAGCTCTAAAGGGCAGGAAGAATATGAGGAAAGGCGTACGGGAACGACGAAGAAAGGACGGCGATTTGGAAACGCGGGGGTGTCGTTTTTAGATATGGTACCGCTTTTCCGGAAGCTCGGCCAACGATTCTTTAACGCTCAATTGGTAAGTCTGAGTCTTGAAGCACTTGGCACCTGAAAGGACATGGCACTGTTTTTTACGTTGTGGTCTCTTGCTAAGCTCTGACCTTTTCCATTTCAACTTATTCCCGTATTTTCGCACTAAAATCGCTTCTCCTGTTAACCAATTTTAGCGTAAGCAAAAAGAAAACCTCCTGGAGATAATCCTGAATGCTGAGTCCAAGGACGGTTTGGACGTGTTGGACGATGCAAGGTATCAGGAGGTGGAAAGAGCATTCCGGCAGCTTAAGTACCAGTTGGAGCATCTGAGCAAAGTGTGGAAGGTGAGTTGCGGGTTTCGGCTTACCGAGAATGGATGGAAGCGTTTGACCGAGAAGACAAATGCGGTCAAAGGGATTCTATATTTTTATTATGTCGCCCGTATTTGTTAGGCAATTTTACGTCTCTTGATCAACGTTCTGATATTCGCTTCTAATACACTTCACTATCGTCCATTCCCTATATCAGCCGATCCTCCCTCCGCATCCATACCTCCGCGCGATGGGTCTCCTAGTCAACGCAGTCATGTCCAAAATCGTTTGGGAAGTCGAGCAGCTAATCGACATCGCGGCCGAGGAATCACACAAATTGCACGAGCTCATGAAAGGTCTCCTCGGATGGTCGAAGGATCTCTTTGAAGTCGATCCTTCACATTTGGGTGGGATAGGCAATGCCCTTGGTGATGGAAGTCCTACCGTCGCATCAGATACTGCAACGATGGCGATGTCAAGCTCTGTCACTGGCGGTAGTATGGGTGCGACGACGGCAGGGACGACGACGATGAAGATCATGGCGTACTATGTGCCGGTCCTGCCGAAATACTCAGAGCTTACTGAGTTACTTGAGATGTCTCTTGCGGATATCATTGCCCGATGGAGGGAATCTGTTGACAAAATTCGGAGAATGCGCGATGAGTTCAAGCACAGGAAACGCAAAATGAAAGGGGAGACCGCAGAAATAGACGAGGAAGACGATGAGCAGGATGCACAAGGAAGTGCAAGCTCAGCCCCTGGTGGCGGCGGATGGTTCAGTGCAGTTGGAGCTATCGGTATGGGCGACTGGGGTGACCTCCAGCCAGTAGATCTACTTCAAACCCTTGCAACGAACCTGTCGTCGTCGTCACTATCCCCAAACCTTGGCGGAAGTATTGCCGGTGCCGTTGCTGCGACCATAAAGGGGAATGATGCCAAGGGTGATATGAAGGACTTTGGATACATGTATGGGGGAGGTCGGCTTGGGGTAGGTGCTGGTAGAAATGGTCTTGCGGCTGCTTTTACACCACAAGAATTGAGTAAGCTTGTGAGAGCTCTGTTTGCTGATACGCCCAAGAGGCAGGATGTGCTAGATGAGGTTACGAGAAGTGGGTTGTAAACATGTACAAGTATATTGATATTTCGATACTAGGGGCTCTTGAAGAACCACAATGAAGGCCATGTTGTGTTTTCATTGGTGGAGCTTCAAAAGACGGAGCGATGCAGCTAGCTGATAGCGTGCGTGCAGGCTTGAGCATTTACGCCAGTGTTTGGAAACTGATCGAAACCGCAAGTTCGTACTGACTAACAGTTCTGCTTGAGGTAAAGGATTCATTCAGACCGACTCCATCCCCAGCTCATTCCCTCCCTCAGACCGCGATAGGCGTCCAGAAGTTGCAGTCTAACGTCAGTCTAACGTGCACTACGGCAGGCAGAGGGCATATCGATCTCCTCTGAATTGAGCATATGAAAAGAATGCGGGGAGTTGGCTCCTGCGCACATCTTGCACATGCTTGTCTGCCCGAATCCGAACGGCCGGTGGTCAATATGAGAAAGAAGGAAGAAACGCAAAGCAAAGGACTTACTGTAAGAATATAAAGGAGGAAAAAAGAAGAGGGAAAAAAAATCAAAAAATCCAAGGCAAGGAAGCCCTTTTTGTGTCGTCTATCGTCGGGAGACCGAGGGCGGGAGGTAGACGGGCCGTGCAGGGTTATCCTTAATCAGGACCGCAGAAGCCCGTCCCTTAGCCAATCCCCTCAGACGTCCCCCTACGATAATCGAAATACTAGCCATGTGATCGGCATCAGCCGCGCGCTCCAACTGCGTTATTTGGGCTATTTAATGTGGTGTGTAGCCCACTTATAAAGCTCACTTCCGGCAGCATTTAGTGCGTAAAAACAGCAAAACGGTTGAGCAGTATGTGCGGGAAGGAAACTGCACTCATTTGGACTGTGTCTTGCTTGCATTCTGACGCTGTGCAAAAATGATGACGGCTTACTGTTGCTGGTTGAAAAACACGAACACTGTTTTCCTCCATAGATGCAATTGTCGCTTCTCGTGGAAGCAAAAACATCCTTTCTTACTCTCATCCACATCATCCGCACTCTGACTTTGTGCCCTGTGATTCCTTCAAAGATTCAAACTCCGCAACTGTCGTGTACCTATAGATGATACGAAATCTATAACTGATGCCGAAAATGTTCTATTACTAGAGTAGTAAGTGGAGGAGAATAATCGTTGCCATTTGGAACGAAAGAGGCGGGAGCCCTTTCTTCGAGGTCGAAACCTCAGAACAGTCGGAATTTGAATTAATAATTTGGTTTTCGCGGTTTGAGGTCACAGCGAGAGGCCGCGGGTTTGGGGAATGATTGTCCAACTTGCACCCCGCATTCAAAGAGCTGACAGAGTCGCCTGTTGAATTTTCGAAGGTGTTTGCTTATTATTCATGTCGCTCGGATGGTGATGGATTCATGAGGCACCAGATTGATAATTATTTGTGAGGGTGTCGGGAGTCGAATCCTGGGTCAGCGACGATCTTGTCACGGCGCGTAAACAAATGCAAATCAAAAAAACCATCTCACACAAAACCCCCCAAAAATACAGATTGCTCCAAATATACCCCAATCACCATTTCCATCTTCAACCTCGAAAGACTCGACCTTCTATGTTCTATTTCTATTTCCCCAACGTCAACACCTTCAACTTGCGAGTCGTTCCGAACTAATGAGACCGGAGCAGATCTTTCAACTCAACCCATACCGTTCCCCCAGACTCTTTATATTGATCTTGGAATGTCTGCCCCTTTTTGTATCGGAAAAGGAGCATAAAGCGTCTTGCTGGCTTTGCTTCGTTGTTCTTGGTCGCTTTCTGTGTTCCTTCTTAGGGGGTGTGATCTGGGGTGTGATATCTTCTTTCTCTTAACGTAAAGTTACTTCCAAATTTCACTATCCATAATAGGTGCGATCACACCCCGATCCTTCCACTCACCAGTCATGAGTGTGTTTGTTCAGTGGCGCTCTGTTGGCATTCGAGTGCAGTTCTTCGGGGGGGATTAAGGAGCGATCACCCACGGGTGTTTCGTATCTGGGTCCCATATCCTCCTCCACTTGCGCTTCGGCAAGAGTGTGTAGGAGAGGACTGAAGTCGTGCCATGTGATCGGGGGGTGGGGAGTGCTCCTGACCTGTTCTAGGAAAGGCCTCCTTCCGTGAATGGTACACCTTTCCTATTGCAGTTTCTCGTGACTGGTCACTGGATTTGAGACTTAGCTTCCGAGAAGGGGTTCCCCGGAATTGGAAGGGCGGCTCACTGCACTTCGAGCCTCCGAAGGAAGACGCTTGGGTCTAAATCAGTCCGCTAATGGGAATATCGGTGTCAGCCAGAGGCCCAGGCGGCGTGCCGTTCGGGGACGTAAAGACGTCGGTCGAGCTACGGGTCGTGGACCAGGTACAATGCTCGTCCAACCGTCTTGGCTGGTTTGAGTGGTTGGAAGGTGAGGTGTGTGTTTGAGGTAGGTCCTTGAATGTGATTTTTGTTTGTTTTTGTCTTGCGTTTGTTTTTGTGTGGTGTGGTGTTTCGGCGGCTCGCGAGCGAACGGTGTCTTCTTGGTATGTACTGTGCGTGGTCTTGTTCATTGTCTGTTTATTTGCTTGTCACTTGTCTTGAAAAAGGATGTATACTAAAGAATATCACTTTTTAGGCCGACGTGTCAACGCAACGCAACGCCAGTGGTCTCTAAAGTCCGCCGATTGCCTGTTCGCCCCCAGTCGCTGGTATGCAACGGTTCTGTTCTTATACTCCCCGTGTATCAGCGGAAACGATATGTTCTAATACTTTACTTCTGATCTAGGACTTCGACGTCAAAACATCCCGTCTTCAAGTCACCCAGTGTGGGATGATCTCGAGTTATGGTATGTGCCCTTGAACTCCTGCTCCTTTCGTGGTTGGAGAGGATACCCGCAAACCACTGATTCTTTGATACCTTAGCCCGACGAACGCCAGGAATCCAACGCACATCAAAGCTTCGTGAAGAGCTGACAATATCAACGACCGAACCGACCCTTCCCCAATATTTCGTCTTCGTCCGCACTGGCACAATCATAGAAGCGCAAAATCAGTACCTTCCTACGCATTTTTGGCATATATCATTAGTGTATTCCAGCGTGAGACAATGAGAGAAATGAAATATACAGTGTGTTTTGCCATGAAAATAATGAGTCGTGCCGTCTCCGAGTGTTCGTTCACCAGTCTCTGGTGTAGTATTCGAAAAAGTTCAACCAGCTTGAGAAACTACAGATTCAAGCAAAACCAGGCAACATAAAAGACAACTCCGAATAAATCATTCAACAAAAGAGTTTGAAAACCATTACGATGACAAAATCCCCCGAGGTTGTGCGAGGGTTGTTAGGGCTTCTGTCACACCCCACACCCAAAAATGCAACAACACCAACGACTCGCCGCAATCACCAATACTGCGATTCGAGCCTTCTGCTCCGCTTTTCGGGTACCCATATTCCGGATAACGAACGGAACTTCCTGCCTATCCCTCAACAGCTAACGTTTTTGGCCGCCTTTTCTACGACCGCACACCGTTGACCTCGCGAAGATCCAACTTAGTTCTTTTTCGACCACGCCATTGGTAAAGGGAGTATCCACATCTCGGCAAACCAAATGGACGGAAGAGGAGGACGAGCGGTTGCGGGAAGCGATCAAGCTCCATGAACCGCGTAATTGGAAGGAAATCGCTTGTTTACTGGGGACGCGCTCGGCTCATTGCTGCCGGTTGCGTTGGACCTACCAGCTAGCACCTGGTATTAGGAAGGATGCCTGGTAGACGAAGAACACGATATACTCCTGTCGGGAGTTGAACAACATGGAGTTGGAAACTGGACCGCGATTTCTGCCTTGCTTCCTGGTCGGACATCGGTCCACTGCCGGTCTCGTTGGGAGCAGCGTGTCAAGGTGCAGATTATGGGCTTCTGGAGCAGAGCAGAAGATTCATTTTTGACGAAGTTGGTTGAGAAGTACGGAGTGGAGCACTGGACTGAAATTGCATCAAAAATGCTAGGAAGAAATGTTGGCAGTGCTATCAACGTTGGTGTGAGTCTTTGAGCCCAATTGTTACAAGAGGGAAGTGGACGGAAGATGAAGATCGATTTCTGCATCAAGCTGTGCAAAGATACTGCAAGAAAAATTGGTAGGCCGCTGCTCAGAACGTCGGAACCCGGACCCGAACCCAATGTCGACAACGGTGGACCCACAGTTTAAAAACCAAGATCGTCAGAAGGAAGTGGACGGAAGAAGATGATCGGTTACTCGCAAAAGCTGTCGAAGAATACGGGCAAAAAAACTGGGCAAGGGTCGCCCAAAGTCTCGAAGGTCGGACCGTCCATCACTGTCGCCAGAGGTGGTTGTTGAATGTCTCTCCATCAATCTGTAAGAAACCTTGGACGCCGGAAGAAGATGTGCAACTTCGAGAAGTGGTAGAGGAGCATGGTTCCGGGCCATGGATTAAGATAGCCACCGTAATGGCCAACGGGAGAACATATCGGATGTGCCGAGACCGCTGGATGCGTTTATCGGGACAATTTTAAAATTGGAGTGAACTTGCAGAAGAACAAGAATGTATTTTTTGGAGCGTTCATATATTGTACAAAAGAACTTGGAGAGCCAAATCGGAGAAGGAAAGAAGAAAGAGACAAGCCACTGCAATCACCAGCGAGGAAAAGGTGAAATTAAGACATTTGTTTCAATCACTTCGAATTCCCATCCTCACCGTCGACATGTACCCTGCATGCCCCAACCGCATCGTATAACTCAACCCAGGCCACGCGGAGTTTGCACCAGCACACATAATGATGTGATCCCCAACCCTCAAAATCCCCGCCTTGATCAACGCATTCTCCACGCTTGCCAAAATCATATCCGTTGAGGGCTTGATATCCACCAACTCAGCGCTGATCGTCGTCCCCCTACTGCTCCGGTGGCCCTGCTCATGTTGGATCTTGAAGAAGTTTCGAAGTACGCTAAGAGAAAAGGATGTGACGCCCCAGAAGAGGGAGAGCTTTGTTCGGGCGGAATCGATGGGTGTGAAGGAGAGGATGGGGATTTTCGGGCGGAGCGAGGACATGCTTGTGGTCATTGCACCGCTCACGCTGAACACGATGAAGGCGGACACGTGAGGCTGTTCGGGTTGAATGGAAGAAGAGATCGGGTTAGAGAAGGGGGCTGGTGATAAGAAAGGAAAGGGGGAGAGGAGAAAGGAACGGATATGAAGCAGCATGCGAGTTCCACAGATGTTCAAGATTTGAGTCAGCAAAAGGTGTTAGAAGGAGATAGATTACCTCTTCAGCTGCAGCCGCGGTGGTTGCTGCCCGAGCGATCGCGAGGCCAAAATCTGATGTGTGTGTGTGCGGAGGTACAGTTCCCCGACACGCGGCTTCTTGTTCGGCATCCAAGCAGATAGAATGTGTCTTTGGCAAAAGTGAGATTGTAAACAGGTGGTTAAAATCGATTGCACAGACCTACTCGACCAATGGGTTAAATAAAATTTTTGCAAAATATGGCAAGTCGTTGGAAGAAAGCTTGACGTAATGAGGAGAAAGCACCTTACCACACGGATGCATTCCAGAGGATACTCCCCGGTGGACGTCTCTGCGAAGATGTGAATACATGTTTGAAGAGCACAAAGGGAAGAAATGGGAAAGGAATACGTAAATAGTTATCCCAAAGTCTGGTCGACGCCACTTATACTTCCACCACAAAGGAAGAGGAGCGTTTGAATCTTTCTGGATTTTTCTGATGTGGGAACTTGCCTGCAGAGAGCAACACGCAATCGGTGTCGTCGAAGACAGCATTCGCAACATCGTTGACTTCCGCTCTTGTCGGGTTTGGAGAATGCATCATCGTTTTCAGAAGCTCAGTCGCGACGATGACAAGTTTGCCTTCCATGCAGTAAAATAGATGGATTGGAGTCAACTGAGACGTTCTGGCTCGAACGGGGAAGTGGAAATTGACGACACATACCTTCAGCGCGCGCTTTTTTGATCAAGCGTTTCTGCAAGACAGGGATATGCTTGACAGGAACCTCGGAGCCCAGATTTCCCCTCGCTACAATGATCCCATCCACATGCGGCAGTATGTCGTCAATGTGATCCACACTCCACTTCGTGTCGATTTTGGCAAGAATACCTGGACGCCACGAACACTCCATCAACCGACCATCCCGATCCATCACAATCCCCTCCATCCCTCCAGTTGGGCACTGATCACATTCATCCTTCGGTTCCTCTTTCGCCAACTGCAACTCCGTGTCATGGAGTAGGAGGTACCCAGCGGCTTGATCCCACCACCTATCTTTTTTCCCAGCGACAATCATCAACGCCTCTTCTTCCTCTTCCTCGTCAAATTCTTGGTTGCAAGGGAAGAATATACCGCTATCCGATTTGTTGAGAATTTGTGTCATGGTTGGTGGCGGTGTACGTGCTCTCTTCTCCTGATACCCCCCACCACAGACGCGACAGGTCCCCACCCCACGGTGACGTTCCCTCTCGTCCCGATCATGCAACTCGTCAAAGATTTTGTTGAGAATTTCGATCTCCTCCAGCGAATGACTGAGGCTCGTAGCAACGTAATCCATGCGCGCGTTCCACACCATCTCGATTTCGCGGCGGCGATCGTGGCGGACAACCATGGAGGCGGGGTAATCGGAGGTGGCGGCCGAGGCGACCTCCAGTGCTTTCAGGTCAGCATCCAGCAAGTTTTCGGCATCCGAGATATTAATCCCGAGGTGACCCCCTGTTATCGCTCTGCAGATAAACTCGTCCTTGTGTTCGTCAGTGCAGCCCAAGTTCCCCTCTTCGTCCAGCACGACACCCGATGTGCACAATGCCGACTCAATGAACAGCTTCACAGAGGAATCGCGGAAAGAAATGGTGCAATCGCCTTTGAGCAGGTGATCTTTGATCTGCGTGCATGTTGTTGCGATGATCTTGACACATCCGTGATGAAGTTCAACATCAGGCAAACCGCTGGAACCAAAGATCCTCAGAATAATTCGCTCGTCGGGTTCCAAATATACTGGTCCGGAGAGTGATGTGAAAGCGTTGGAGCTGAAAACGTGATGACGGGAAAGAGACCCAATGATCGATACCCCTGCAGTCGTGGCGCCTCGTGCCTCTTCCGGGTTTCCACCGTCGCTTTTCGTCGCTGAGCCTGGTGCTGACGCCTGACGCACAGCATCTACCAACGCGGTGACCTCTGCCTCCAGCGATCGATTCTTGTCAAGGTAGGCGAGACGGGAAAAATCGAAACGGAAGGCATTGACACCTTCCTTGATAAAATCGCCGATAAGGTGAGTGGAGGAGGGACCCAACGTCGCGACGATTTTAGTGCGTCGAGTGTTCAGGGTCGCGGGCGTGTCTGCCATCGTGCATGGTGCGCCTTCCATTGTGTGGGATATTCCTGGAATGCCAAATGGAAAAATTCAGGAAAATAGACCTTTTCGCATGAAACGAGGGACGCTCCCGTGGAAGTTTACTCAATCTGTGAGGAAAGGGTGCGTGAGAGTTCCGATAGTATCAAAAACGGGAAAGCAGGTGACAAGAAACTGGAGACATTTGGAGAAGAAAATGTCCGAAAAAGAAAAGCTTATTCACCCTCTCCCACACACAAAAGAAATGCTCTCTTCGCTGCGTTGTCGGACGTCATCTTGGCATTTTCCAGCAAAAGAGCAGACCCCGATTCGCATGCATCCCCCGAACAACGTCTTGCCCCTTCATGCCGGCAATGTACGTTTGCATAAAGATCCATGCACCATCGAAACATCCACATATCTAAACTTTGTTGGTGGATTTGATGACCACGGCGTTTGAATTGCGGCAAGGAAACTATCCCACACATAAGTCAGCAAAGCATCCAGATGAACAACGACTTTTGGCAATCACAGCGCTCTATCCAAAGCCGAAAGAAGCGTAGTATGATCGAATTACGTAGTCGCATTCGCGGCAGGCGGATGGCTCTTCTTCTGCTTTGCTCTGTTCTCCTTTTCCTCCACCAATCCCCGTTCCCACGTCGCGTTCATGCCGCCACTCCCACACTTGTCGCGACACCACCATCACCAACAGCACCCAACAATCCCATGATCAACTCTCCCCCTCCAACCGACACCCTCTCAAGTTCACCATATCCATCCCAGACCACCACCTACAACGACCTCGTCCACGACTCCTTCCGTTTTGATCCTCTCAGTGCAGCTTGGCGCCGACCTTCACTCTTTGTCAGCTATCTCACGCCTGAAAGCGACCGAGCAGGGGCTACCAGAAACGTGCAGGACATCGATGGATCAACTGTCCTATTTCACGACCGAGGTGCGCATCAGCAGTTGCAAATGCAAATGGAGCAGCTCCAAGAAGTAGGTGGAGGAATTCATATGATGGTGATATCGCCGGATCATGTGAGATTTGTGGAGGGAGCTGTGGTGCCTTCATCAAGGAATATCACGGTGAGAGTTCGCTTGTTGTTTTGTGAATATGAGTTGATCCCGCCAGAATCTGTGCTTGGGTTCTTTCTCACTCAACAAGTCGGGTTTTCTCAATGATGTCATCTGCATTTCCAAACCGCAGGGGCCCCTTCGATCCATTGAAATTGGAAACTCCAGCACTTTCCCCTCCACACCCTCCTTCCCATCCTCCAACCCTAAATGGATCGGCGTCCTCTCCGTCTGCTCAGGCCCCTTCGGCGTCCTTTCCTCAAAATCCCTCGGCGAATTCACGTCCCGAACCGACATTCAACAATCTTGCGCAGGCCTTATCCTCCATGACCCTTCCAATTGCAGTTTGGTTGACCGAGAATGGACGTCGACGAGTAGCGTAGGTGGAGGAAATGAACAGCAGAACCAGCCGTTGGATTTGACGAGTGTGCTGTTGGAGAGTTTCCAGGGGATCGCAGATATGATAACTGAGGATTCCGGAGATGTTGATGATGTGGAGGGCGGTGGAATTGAAGGTGATGATGACGAAGGAGAAGCCGATTCGAGTTCATCTTTCCCAACCATCACGTTGAAAATCCCTGCGGTTTTCGTTGATAGAGGGGCATCAATGCTCTTAACTCGAATCCTCAGCACACAATCCAACAATTCCAACACCGGCAACAACCCCAGCCGTCTCGTCGCCAACATCACAATTTCCGCCGGCGAAACCCCTTCCGCGCTACCCCATCCCGCCTTTCCATTGCCCGACGACGAAAACAGGAGCATCACACCGCACCCACTGGCAGTCGGGAGCATCCTAATCTATATCAGCCTCTGCACACTTTTTGCAGTGGTCGTGGGGTATTGCGGGTACATGGCTTGTCGATCGTGTTCGGGTCCCGCAGGACGAAGGGGGAGAGGGCGGTTGGATCCGGCGATGACTGAGGTGACGGTGGAGAATGGTGATGGGTTAGGTGGAGGGCAAGGGAGCGAAGGGCAACAGGGTCAGGGAGGAGGAAGAGGAAGGGGTGGTGGTGCGTTGCATCCGATTGATCGGAGTGTGGTTGAACAGTTCCCGGTTAAGGTTTATCGAGCAAAGGACGCGGACGGAACGTACGGTCGGGAGTTTCTGACACCCTATCCGGGCGAAGCAGTCAAACAGACCCGAGACAGTGGTGGTAAACAGTGCGAACACATCATCGTGCATATCCAAAAACTCAACGGCGTTGAATCCGCAACAAATCACCCCACGTCAAAAGCTGATCTTATGCTTGTCGATAGATCCCACGACCTAGAGTCGGGCAGACAGTCGAGGACCCCCGAAAGTGCAACAGACACCGCTTCTGAAGCCGTTGCACTCGAAACATCTTCGCACACACCTCAGCCCACTACCCCATCACGCACACCAGATCTATTAATAGCGCGCTCCACATCCTCCATCGACACCGAGAACCCATCAAAGTCAATCGACCAACAGTATTGTGAGCCCGCAACCTCATCTTCACCATCCCATTCAGCTCACTCACCCACATGCGCCACTCTCTCGTCTTCCCCAGTTCACCCCCTCAGTTCCGCAGTACTTCCTCCTGTGAATGAAGAAACCACCCAAGACGGGTCCTCAACCTCAGCATCAAACGTCCAGCACTACCCGATTGTAAATTCAGATACATCCGTCAACCAAGATCTATGCCCCATTTGCTTGGATCCGTTCATTGATGGGGAAATGTTGCGGGAGTTGCCATGTGCGCATGACTACCACATTCATGTGAGTATCTTTAAATCATCGAAACCTGCCTGTTTGTCGGAAAGAGGGATGGAGAGATGGTGATGGGAGTCAATGGTGTTGACCTCATGTTCATCCCCTCCTTTGTGGTCTCGATTCTAATCCAAGGAATATTTACCTCTTCGTTCCAACCCATTTTACCTCTTGTCCCCCAGTGCATCGACCCCTGGCTCACCCAAATCTCCCCCCTTTGTCCCATGTGCAAAGCCGACTCTCAATCTCTCTGGGCTGAAGCCTGCGAATCCCTCACCGACAGTGACTCCCCCTCTCACTCCCCCACACATTATTCCGACTCAGCACACCACCATCGACGCACCCAATCTTCTACAGTTTCTGCGGGGTACGCAACTCAGCCGAGTCAGCGGCACGATGAGGGCGGGCAGTGGCACCCCCAACGGAGTATAAGTATGGCACGGGAACGTACCGCCTCCGAGTTCATGCTGCTCCCTACCGCTGGACAGTATCCAACACTCGCCAGGGACCAACCCCGCATCAACCTTGCACAAGACCACGACTCCGAGTCTGAACCTCAGCAAGAGTACCAAGATGGCCGGAGCTCGTTATCAGAGTCGGAGAGATACGTTTTCCCGGGAACGCGGTGGAAACGGTACCTTGCGGTGATGAGGCGGAAAAGTCGTCAAGAGAATGAAGGCAGTGGTGGTGGGCCTTCCGGTATGGTCGGGGGAGAGGAGAGCGGTAGCGGGAGATGAAGGTGGATGGCAATAGCTCTATTTTGATGAAATTATACTTTCCCGGTTGGTTTTAAGGAAGATTTCGAGGAGGATAGGTTGTAATTTTGAAGGTATGGTATGGTATTCATGTACATAGTTGGATTGTATTTAACCTGTTGAGCGGCGAGGGCTGGTTGAGGAAACAAGACGGAAATCGAAAAGAAATGAAGTCCATTTAGATGATCGCCGTAACAGAAAGAAACCCGAAACCAGAATCTTGAATTCAAAAAGAAATTGAGATAACGTCACCTGTGGTCGGAACATCCATTCTCACAGACATGAACCAACATCGCGTGAAATGCCGTTTTCGGCAACCGCAAAAACACACAAAGCATCCACAAATGGTGCAATATTCCAAAACATACATTATATTTACCAAAGAAACCACAAATAAACAGACAGTGTACAGTACAGTATTAAAGCTATTATCATCGATTCACAAACTCTCTACTCCCACCATACGGACCCTCAAGCGACGGTCCCCCTTCCCTGTCACCGTATTTCTCAACCATACTATCGGGCCACTGCCAACCGTTCCTTGAGAGTATACCGATCTGTACATTTCATTCAAAGGGTATTCAAACGGGTTGATTCGTAAGTTTTCGTTATCGTTACTTGTATACCTTCTCCGACCCTTCTCCACGGGTCAGAAGTAGTTGAAAGCACAAAGGAAACCGAAATTCAAGGGAGCTGTGGTGGTTCAGCGGGAGATCAGGGATCAGTGTGTTGAAATGTTAAGCTCACCCATTTCTGTTCCAGTGCCCGCTGCCTCTCATACGCCCCTGACTCATAGTACTCCCTTTCGCGGTCATCAATGTCTTCCCCGTTCGGCGATATCCTATGAAACCCATAATCCTCCTCCGCATCCTCTCCTTCTTTCTCGTCCTCTTCCTCGTCCGCTGCTCCCATTTCATCGTCAAATCTACCCGCGCTACTTTGCCCGTGGTGGTTCGCCTTGATTCAATCCGTTCCAAAAACAACAGCAGCAGTTCGAAAAATCGATAAGCCGAAATTCATGTTAATTCATTACGGAAGAAGTATGAGAGAAATATAAAACGAATCCGTATCTCATGTCAACGGACGACCGCTAACGTACTCACCGTCTCAGATGCATGATCCGCCGCAAATCGTCGACCCCACTCTAGAAAGTCGTCGATGCCGTCAAGTGCCTCTTCCTCATCGGACATATCTTCAGTATCCGCATCCTCTTCTCCTTCATCTTCTGTCGAGTCCATATTACCTTCCTCAACGTTTTCAAGCCCGAACACTGCCGAAAGAGATTCCGTATCCGATACCTCTGACGAATCGTCGTGTGAAGATGAGGACGAAAAGGCAGGGGGTGAAGGGGGTGGTGAGTGTGCTGTTTCGAGGCCCATGGTGTGTGTGAGATTTGGAGAAATCGGTGTGGGAGGATCCCGGTGGAAAACTGAAAAGTGACAAATTTCGATGTCCAAGCTGAGTTCAAATTTGGGAATACAAGAGGCAGGGCTGCATGGGTTCTAACCTCACAACCAGCGCAACGGTTCCCAACAGAGCTTTTGAGTGTTTCGAATGTAATGTCAAATCTTTATATGTTGCTGAAGAATCAACATTCAGACGATATCTTCTTTCAAATCCTGATTTTGGTGCATCTTCGCTCTTGTTTGTCGCGGAACAACAATAAATGATGAAAAATATATGATATAGTACAGGAATATGCAAGGGAGCAAGGGGAGTCCTTTCCCTCATGTGTTACAAAGCCGCCAACACCTTTCCTTTACATCCTTGGCGATCCCGGTGCTCCAGACGAAACCCCATCAACATCCGTCCATCCATCAGACAATACATCCACACCCAACAAAGACGAAGACGACGACCCAATGCTTCGTACAACGCTCATTCCAGCATCTGCAGCGCCTGCATCCTTGTCCTCAAGTTGCTCATCGTCATCGTCTTCTTTGACTTCCGCCCCATCTTGAACGTTGAGGGCAAGGTTCTGTATCAGCACATCCAATTCAGACGTGGTTCCATTCTGCACGATGCTCATATCCCCGGTTACGACAACACTCCCTACATTCTCATTCCGAGAGGCTTCCAAACCCTCCACAGCATCACCTCCAACCCCCGCGTCCACAGGCCCAGGAGCATCACCATCCACATCTGTATTAGCAGTAGGAACTGGCGCTACTACCAACGGACCCAGACCAGTCCTTCCTGCCCCTGGCAAACCCAAAACCTCCATCTCCCTCCGTATTCTCTCCCTCCTTTCAGCCAATTCGCGTTCAAGTTGGTCAAGTCGTTCCCGTTCAAGAAGGAGCGCTTGGACTTTCTGTGGAGTGGTGTTTGCGATATAATCGGAATTTCTAGAGGGTTCCGCGTTGGAGGGAGACGAAAACGACTGCGCTGGAAGCACTGGTTGTATTTGCGGTGACGTGGCAGGTGGGGGTTGCGACACCAGCTCGGGTCTGGTTCCCAGGCTTTGCACGGAACTGAGTGAGCGGACCCCATCCTCTTCCCCAACATCACTGTGGTTAAGCCCCCCAGCATTATTCCTCCTCCTCAAGTTCCCTCCTAACCCCTCTCCACCTCCACGTCCGCTTCCACCTTGTGACAATTCCTCCAGCAGGATTAGTTCCCCGGTAGCACTCTCATCCTCCCCCCGCTCACGTGCAACGACGCTCCTCCGCAACTCTTCCTCCTCCTCCTCCTCGTCAACCGACTCATGCAGAACAGTAGTCCCCGACCCAACATCAGAGTCCTCCGAGACTTCAGGTTCCTCCCGTTTCGTCCTATTCGCATTTTCCCGAGTCTCGTCGCGTCCGGCCCGTGTACCCGAGTTGGCGTTTCGTGAAGACGAAGAAGAAGAGGAAGACGCACGTTGGTAGGAGTATTGGTAGGTGTGTTGGTGGGTGAAGGTGGATTCTTGGATGAGCTCGATTGTGACGATGACGGCGGCGGCGACGATGACTGCGCCGGTTAGGACGAGGGCAGAGGTGAAGAGGGGATGCATGGTTGATGACGGTTTGCAACGAGCGCGCGCGGGGGGGGGGGGTGTACCCGGCTAATATGTGAAGCTGTGAGCGCTCAAGTGCCTCCACCTCCACATTTGTATGGGTAGGTGATACACACCAGGATAATTCGATTCGGACTTTCTTTTTGTGGCGCCACAGGCCAACACGCACGCTCAAGTTGTCAACCCAAGACCATAGTCCCCAAAGTCCAGAAACGCGAAAGTGAGCCGAGAGGGTGGCATTGAGCGATTCGTTAGGCCGTCTGCGGAGCTATGAATCACTTTCTACGGCAACCTACTTTGGAAACATACGCAAGGCGAAATTCAAACTCCGCTCCCAAATTCTTCGAGTGTTGAAAAATGGTTTGAGAAGAAAGGTGATGCAGTAGTGATATCTCTATCTAATACAAAGAAGCACAGTTGAGCATACTATGTCGCCGTGCCGCCGTCGTATCAATCAACATTAGTGGTGTCATGCGTGTGGTATGAAACTATGAAAGAAGACAGAAAAAACCTCGCCACACATTGGAAAAGATCTTGCACTGAACCCTGAGCTGAACCTTTTGAACGAAAACCCATTTTAACGCTCAGAGCCCTCAAGTAAATGACCATCTCACATGAACCCCGACCCCCCCAACACAACCGGCATCCAAACCATCGCAATCATCGAAAACATCCCAATATTCCTCATTGCCGACGTCGCTGACGACGTTGGAGTACTAGTACTAGTAGTATTTGCGGCCTTATCCGATTTTGAAGGGTCGCTGCCGTTGGTGGTTGTTGGTGGTGAGTCGGTGGTGGCAGGTTTGGGCACAAAATCGTTGCCACATGCGTTAAGAATGTGGGGTTCGTGGTGGGAGCGCATGAGTATGCTGCCCCATGTTTCTAAGGTTTTGTTGCGGGTGGCGAGGAGGAGGTCTCGGGTGCAACTTTTATTAGATTTATGATGGATGAGATATAGAAGATGGTGACATTCAATAAGTGTTTTCAGTGCCGCAACGTGTTCGAAAACATTTCAAGGTGAATGGTCGTATGAACTCACTCGGTACAAACGAGCTCTTTAATTTCGGATGGAGTGCATTGCCGCCTGGATCGATTTGTAAGAGATCCGAAAGCTGGTAGGCAAGGTGAGGCTTCTTTCTCGAATTTCGTAAGGCAGAGCTAAAAGAAAAATGGAAAAGAGTACCTGTACGTCAGTACTTTTCACCGATGCGCTTCGGTTGGAGCTTGAGACGATGAGACGAGCAAAACATGTAAACAGATTTCAATTTCCAGCAGCCTCAGTCCAGGCCTCAGTCTGTTCCACGGAAAGAACAAAACTCTCACCTCTTGAGTCTTCGCATCCCGAACGACACACTGAAACTTTGTTGCTGGGTCCCGCGTCTCAATCCTCAACCTCGTCGTATCCAAAACATCCGTGAAAGCAATAACCCCATTCCGATTCAACTCTTCCCCAGGCTCAGACTTGATACCTGCGACATATCCCTCCGGACATGCCGCAAAGATCTTCTCCGCAGCTGATTGCCGAGCAGAGAGGCACGTTTGGTTGAAGCAGCGGTTGAGGCCCATTTGTTCGATGGAAACTTCTGATTCATCGACTGATCCATCGCAGATTCTTTCGGCGGTTAGGAACCATTCTGTGCGGATGATGGAGTCGCAGGTGGCCTTTGGTGGGGTTGTGAGTTGGGGGCGGAGCTCGATTTGCGGGGATGCCATTATTAGGAAGGACTGATTTATGGACTATATAGTGATCTTTGGAGACTTGAAGGTTCCTATGTTCTGTCTTGTGTCGGCGTCACTTTCGGTTTGAAGTAAACTCCGAGTTGGATGTATCCTCGTTGCTTTTATGCTTAATTACTACCATTCTCATACGTTCACAGCGCCACATAGCGTCCACCCGTCCACAGACGTCCAACTCGTTCACGGTGTCCAAGTAAAGGGGCCACTGAATGAGCGCCACCCTTTTTTTGAATGGACTGCTTGTGAAGTTCGTCCAGTCCCCAGTCTAGCCCCCGCCTCAGCTCCGCCCCAATCCTCCCGCACCTGCATCGCGTCCATCTGCATCCATACTACTTTCAAAAAGTACCTAACCGACCCCTTTCCTTTCTAAGAGCTTCCCTCATGCCCAGCAAAAGCAATGAAGTCCACTTGACATTACGTCTCCAACTCGTCTCCAACTGACCAGCTAACTTTGCCCCTTTTTTTGGGTTTGTCTCACGAGTGTAACCATGGCGAACATGGAACGTTTCCCATTGCTGAGTTGCAGCGTTGACCCCTTTCGAGCGCCTCCCAAGAATGGGCAGTGGAGGCGAGATGAGTAGGTATGCACGTCGCGATCGGTGCGAATAATGGACTTATCTTCTCCATAGGCACAGAGAGAGAGAAGGGTTGTCCATTTCCCATTATGCTTGTCACCATGTTTGGACATGCCACTTTGACTGCAGCTTCGTTGGTTTGGGGAGTTTGAGTGAGTTCGAGGGAGTCGCGGCGGGGGCTGAACCTCTTCAGCTGCTCAATCAGTAGCCCCTTTACTTGCGCGGAACACCTATGGACAATTGCCATCATCTTCTACAAATTTCGCCCACTTTCAAATCGATCATAAATCTTCTCAAAAGTTGCACCCGAGACCTCCTCCTCGCAACAAAACTTTGGAAACTTGGTTCAGCATACTCATGCGCTCCCACTACAAGCCCCACATTGTTGACGCATGTGGCAACGATTTTGTGCCCAAGCCTGCCACCACTGGCTCACCACCAACCACCACCAGCAGCAGCGACCCCTCGAAATCAGGCGAGGCCTCAAATGCTACTCCAACGTCGTCAGCGACGTCGGCAATGAGGAATATTGGGATGTTTTCGATGATTGCGATGGTTTGGATGCCGGTTGTGTTGGGGGGGTCGGGGTTCATGTGAGATGGTCGTTTGTGAAAACGTTCAAATAGTTTTCATTTCAATTGGTTTAGGATAAGATCTTGTCTTATTTTATGGCGGGTTTTTTTCGGTCTTCTTTCACAGTTTTGTACCATACGCATTTCACCACTAATGTTGATTGATACAACGGCGGCACTGACGGTATGATATGCTGGACTGTGCTTTCTTGTATTAGATTAGAGAATCGCACATCCTTTTGCACATACTTTCAAAACATGGCTCGACATTTAGAGACATTTAAAGCGGAGTTTAACGTCGCTTTGTTGCTGGCTTACCATAGAAAGTGATTCATACAAATCGGAACTCCGCAGAACTGCTCAAACCTCATCCATTGCTGAACTACCTAGATCGTTTAATTGAAAAATAGGCTGGAAAAAGTGCTTGAAGGCAAGTGCTCCAAGGCGAAAAAACGTTAGCAATACCATAGAGCATAGGTTCTTTATATTGAAATGCGGAATGGTTTCGTCCAGGATCGAACTGGAGACCTCCTGTGTGTTAGACAGGTGTGATAACCAACTACACCACGAAACCTTGTTGAAGTACATACCCATTTTTGCAATCCATATATTCACAAAACGGCATGAACTTTTTTTGTACGACATCGATCTCACCGAAATCTCTGCACCACCTCCCACAAACGCAGCCTGAATTCAAAGACAGTCAACCAGAACCACAATCTCTAACAGAGCTGGTCAGAGTGCACGCCTCTTCCTCCCAGATCCGTAGGTTGGGACTGGCCCCGAGACGAAATTGAGGCTTCTCATCTTGTACTCAAGTCTGCCGCACTCAGGCCCATGCTCATCTCCCCGGCCATAATTCCGAGTCCACCGGAGTTCACAACGGTCAGCGGGCACAGGTGGGCAGGTGGGCAGGCAGGGGAGACAAAGAACACTTGGAACTCCGACCAAGAATGAGAAGCCTCAACTCCCAGAACTCCTCAGAACTCAGATTCTGAACCATTTTGGAGAAGCCTCAAATGCGGTGGCCTGACTGGCCGCCACTGGGACCTACGGGACCGCACGGGGGTCCCGCAGGTAGGTAGCGGCTGGTAGCCTTTCACAGCTGTGGGAAGTGTTAGCCCACGTAGGTGACCTAGTGGGTGACGGAAGATTTGTGCAAAGGAATCTGATGCGATGGCAAGAGCGCGCCACCAAAGCTAGCAAGATTCACTTCCACTTTGAACATGAACAACCTGTTCTGCTTCCTTCTCTTTCCCATCTCTTTCTGGTGGCTTCAGAGTTCAGACCTTCACCTGCATAAAACAAGAAAGAAGGTTTGCTTTGTTTTCTTTTTCCTTGATTCAAACCCAGGGCGCATCGGCGCACAACCCACCTTTGTGCTCTCGCTGTGCGCTCTGCTTTCCTTGTATGCGCGCAGATGTGTGTCGCCCAGATTTAGGAACCACGGTTGCAACGAATGCAGTAAACAAGACGAGCGATGCGAAAAATATAAGGATTTTGGTATTGGGAAGCAGGGTCGAAGAAGAGGGAAGAGGGAGGCCAAGAAGGAAAAAGAGAAAAAGGGTGGAATAAGGGTGGGGATTGGAAGCGGCAGGTATATAAAGAGCGCGGGGTGGTTGCTCTTCCTGCAGATGGGATAAAGATGTAGAAAAGAGAAAGAAAGAGACGAAGAGTGTGTTGCACACCTCGCACACCTAGACGGAGACTGTCGAGACATGGACGGATCCGGAGACCATGGACGAAGTCGAAGCCATTAGATCATCCACTCACAAACTCCGAAACCGCGACGCCTTCCTGATATACAACCCCTTTGAAGCTAGACGAAAAGACGACGAAAATCGATAGATCTTGGCATCCGAAGCCGCAGCAGCAGCGCGACCATCACATAGATCACGTCCGATCCAGCGGCAGTTGCGGAGCGACTCAACAGCAGACTCAATATACATCCTTCCCGTACATCTTTGCCATACACTAGTCGCGTTTCGATGCCATCAAGAGGCGCCAACTCGACATAGAGCTTCGGAAATCGATAGATATGAGGGGTCTCTTTCAACGTCGTCCGCAGCAACGCGATCGTAGAACCGCCTCTGCATATAGAGCGTTCGAAAACAGCGTCCGAAGTTAGATCTTCTCATAAAAACAGCCATAAACGACTCCGGGTCAACATCAACATCTGCAGGGGCGCCTACTCTCGACATAGAGTTTTAGAAATCGATAGATGGGAAGGCTTTGCTTCAACGTCGTCTGCAGCCAACGCGATCGTATGATTCAACATCTGCGTCAACACAGCATAGAGCTTTCAAAATCAGTACCCGAATTACAGCAGTATCGATAGACCTCCCCTTTCCGTAAACGCACACATAAACAACACGGTGTCGACAGAGGCGCCAACTCTAGAACTCGACATAGAGCTTTGGAAATCGATGGAAAAGAGAGGCCTGCTTCAACATCGTCAGCGACAACGCGATCGTAGAACCGCGTCGACATGTGGTCGACATGTAGAGCTTTCGAAATCAGCTGGCAGAATCGATAGATCCTTCCCATAAATTCCATAAACGACTCGGCATGAGAACTCACATAGAGCTATGGAAATCGATAGATGAGACGAATCCGTTTGAACCACGACATAGACTTCTCGAATCAGACTCGATTTCTAGACCGTAGAGATGGGGTAGATCCAGAAGGATAGAGGAACGATAGATTGTCAGAGCGATTACAACGATTACAACAAGTAGAGGGGGGTTGTAGAGTGGTGGAGTGGAGCGAGCGCACTGGCGAGCGCATACATATTAGATCATAGAATAGAGATGGAGTTGGAACAGAGGGGGGGTGTTGTTGGG
>JADGJF010000225.1:0-27583 GCA_027596845.1 Quaeritorhiza haematococci | reverse complement strand
ACCTCCTACACTAACCCCGACTGAGAGTTTGCAACCCACGAGTACACCAGGGCCGTCAGAAACCCCAACATCCGGTGTCACGGCAACTGCTACCGCTGGATCGATACTTCCAACCGGAACACTGGATCCGACTGGGAACTTGACCGTTGATGCCAGAAGACGGCCCGTACTTCAAACTATAAGGCCAGCTACAATAACAATTTCCCCAGCCGCTGCGACCGCAAGTCCAACCAGTGCGCCCTCAAGCAACAACGCAGTGTCCACCAGATGTGAAGAGATAAACCAGATGCTTGGGATCATGATTACAGTTTTACTACTATTGACCTCTGTGTGGTCAGGTTGTTAGAGGTACCACAGTACACATGTAAATTCCCGTAAATTCAAGTTAAGCAGCAGTTGTCCGATGTATAGTGTCGAAGATGTGTCGTCCTTAGATTTCATAATACATAGCATATATTGACACAAGCGGCGTCTCCAAAGTGGTCTCTTCCTTCCTGCTCAAAAGATACCTTGCGTTCCCTTGCTGTCTCCCATCTCCAGCATGACTGCCTAGTTCAATCAATATTCAGGCAATTGCAAGGCTGCATCGAGGATTAACGGTGATACAGTCCAAGATGGAAGCTTTCAATGCCCTCTACGACAAATCCGACTCTGCTATCGTCGACGGCTGCTTTACCGCTTTCCTCTCCCTCTACTCGAACCATACTGCATTCATAGCAGATCCTTCACGACCTCCTGTATCGGGCGCCGTATCCAGAGCCGTCAAGAAGAAGTTCGTCGATTCTCTGGTTGAGTCTTTCGGGTTGGAAAATGGTGTTTGGAAATCTTGGACTGATGAAGGTGGGTGGTCGAGGTGAAGGAAACCGATATCCGCCGCCAGAAACTATTGATTTGGTGGTAGAGGTAATTGTCCTGAAATTCGTCCTAAGAGGCTTTTGTTTCCACCCCCCGTAGTTCGGCGGAAAGGTTTGCAGGTGCTCCGTATCATATGCAGGGAGCCCGAAGCTTGCGACAAAGTTCTCTGCGAATCGGTGGGTTATCTTTCTACTTCTCTGTGCAGTCGTTGCATTGACTTCTGTGTTGAAAGTCCCAGCCTTGTCCTTGTGAGTACTGTTCGTCGTCAAAAGCAACTGATGTATCTCGTTTCTGCAGGGCGTCGTCTTGCTTATGAAACACTCAACATTGATGCCATCAAGCCGATCGCCTGAAAATGAGGGCTCAAGCAATCTCGTGGTGTTCCAAGATAACCCGCACTCGCATGAAGCTCTCAAGTGCCTTGCCAACTGCATTTTTTTGGACTTGGAGTTAAAGAGGGTGATTGTTGATAACGGCGGGATGGCGAATATCGTGGAGTTCATGAAGGTGAGTTTATTGGTGGGTGAGAATATGGGGAATCTTCTGATTCTGAGAGGCAGAAAAGTTGTTGAAGACGTGCTGGTACATAGTCCAAACTCCGACTGACAACAAAATATGTTCTTCCGTCGTCGACCTTCCACTTTATCCTCCCACCAATGCCGCTTCATGCTAGAGATCGGACCTGTCGCTTGATGCTCAATTCCTGTTCAACAGAATCATGTTTCTGATAACCGTTCGGAACGAAGCAATCGCTGACAGGCTGATGCGTGAGTTCAACTTCGGAATAGTTTTGCTGCAGGTAGGTTTGATGTCCACCTTTACGGGTTGCTCGTAGATGTTATAAACGACATCGATAGAAAGTAATGCCCGTATGCGGGATTGTTCTTCTGCACACCCTAATTGGCGGTTGTTCTCACAATCAGAATTTCGAACCGATCGTAAAAGCAATGATGAAAGACGAGAAGCCTGCAACAGATCCGCAGACCATCCATAACCGAGCGGGCACTGCTTTCACAAACATATCCACAATGACACCAACCATGGTCGCAAACGAGATCCTCAAAATCCTTTTCAATCTGACGATCGCTGCAGCGCCCAACGCGGTCGGTGGTGGATTGTTCGGTGCCGGAGGAAATGAGGGGACGAACGAGGAAGCGAGAGTTCGGATCACGGAGCCGTGCAAAGGGTACGTGTTGGATACCGCGTCTGTAATCTTTAACTTGTGTTTTTGAGGCGCCATTCTAGGACGTACTCGCAGGTTTCTTTCAAATACTGATGCGTTTTTCGTTTTTATTCTTTTGTTTCGCAGCTTCATTCCCCTTGTTATCTCCCTCCTCACACAAACACCTGCACCAAATCCAGTCCTCTCACCCCCATACTCCCATGCCGTCCACGCGCTCATGAACTTCCCATTATCTCTCTCATGGCGTCAGCAACTCTGGTTCCCTCAAGGAGATTATGCAATCGTCAACCGTCTCCTGGATTTGCTGGAGCAAACCGTGAAGGCCGCATTTCCACCGAAGAATCAGAACGGCGACAAAAAATCACAAGACATTGACGAAGGCCCGGAACCAAGGATTGGTGGCGTCTTGCTGGACGAGGCGTTACCTCCGCTTATGCTACTGCTGTGCAGTATTGGACGGGATGATAAGCCCGCAAGGGCGATCATAAGGAAGCGGCTGATGCCTGAAGACATGTACGTATGGGCTTGTCGCCTTTTGTTTGTCGTTCGACTCTCGTGGAAGAACGAGTGCTCACTCGAACTCCAATGTTTCCACTGCTTACATTGCTGATTCGTGTAAATGATAGCGACCGGTCCAAACCTTTAGACAAGGGAGACACAATCGGAGCTAGGATGATTGGGTTTATGACTTCCATCACTCTCATCAATGTTCGCCAGACCGCATCGGAGTTGCTACTTGTGTGTTGTGATGAAGATGGTATGTGTGAGCGATTTTTTCGTACTCCCACATAAAGCCATGCCTTTCTCGGATGATGATGACTCGAACTAACGAACGAACTTGCAATCTCAGCCAACAAACTGGTTTCGTATGTTGGCTACGGAAACGCCGTAGGCTATCTCTTCTCAAGAGGTATTTTCCCCAGCCAAGGTCTTGGGGCCGAAGGCGCCTCCTCCTCTGCCACATTGACGAATGAATCTCCAGCCAGTACCGGGCCCATGATGATGGAAAGACCTGATATTGACCCCATCACGGGCGAGTACAAGCGGAGACAGGGTGCTCGCAAATCCGGCGAAGGCGCGGACGGAGCAGCAGGCGATAGTGATGACGACGACCCGCTGGCGAACATGACGGAGGAGGAAAAGGAGAGGGAAGCGGAGAAGCTGTTCGACCTTATTCAGAAGTTGAACAAGACTGGTGTGATCAGGGCGGTGACAGCTGAGGAGGCGGAGCAAATGAAAGCTGCTGCTTCGGGTTCGGGAAGTTCTTCGTGAATCACTTCCGTGAGTGGAAGGTCGTAGCATGAAAGGGTGTTGTTGAGCGCGAGCTGTTTGGAGCGGCGAAGGCTTCCAACGCTTTGATGGTTTAAGAGCCAAGGTGTTGACAGATACAGTCGGTTGATCGGGGAAGGAGTATTGCTGGGAGTATTGTATCTATGATAGACGAGACACTTATCGATCTAATATTCGTAAAATACATAGTATAATAAATATCAGGGCGTTCAGTTTGCAAAACTAGGCTTCAAAGTGCGAAATATTCGGGCGCTTTGCCATTTCCTGCAGTGTGACGGTACCCTCCAACCACCCGAATAGTCCGACTTGCCGAAACATCCATGACCAGTCCATTCCGGATAGAGCGTTTGGATCCTGTTGTCCCGACGCCCCGCCACATGCCTTTCCTACCCATGCATCCGCCCACCAGCGCCAGAACGTCAACCTCTCCGAATGCTCTAACAAACACCTCCGCCCCCCGTCCACGGTCACCCGGTTCCGCTACCAAAGTCTATGGACCACACCGGCTTGTAAAATCACGCTCTGATGGGTCCCCAATAAAAGATGATGGAAGAGTCGAAGACCCATTGGTTCGACGCATGGAGCGGGCTCAAGCACTCGTCCAAAAGGAACTTCAATTGCTTGGAGACATCACGAATCGACATCGCTCTCCCTATCCATCCGCTTCTGCACCAACCGAAGAAGTCAAAGGAAAGGGCAAAGGAAAGGACAGCATGGTGAAAAATGGGACTGTGGATAATAACGCTAGCACCAAGGGAGGAGAAAAGGGTGATGGTCAAATGCCGGGACCCGCCGAGGTGAGGGCGCTCGTACGAAAACGACTAGGATCCGCTTCTTCGAGCAAAGGGAAAGGGAAGGGAAAGGATCAAGCGGGTCACAAAGCGAAAGGAAGTGAAAAGAGGAACGGGAAGCATGGTGGAGCGGATGGAGTGGCGGGAGTGGATGATTTAGACGATGATCTGAGACCGGTTCCGGGTATGCAGCGCGCCCTTTCACAGGATGAGTTGATGATGAAGCGGGGGAGGGTACGCAGCCTCAGTGGACAATCTTTACAATTTCAAGCGTTTGCTGAACAGAAGAGAGAGGAGGCAGAGCTTGATACAGATCGTCTGCAGCAAAGTCCTCGATTCGGTGGAACTGGGGTATATGATGCTGGACATCATGTACATGGTGGAGGCGTATCCCATGACTATGATCAGGGGCAGGTGTATTCACTGGCACAGGACAGCCGATTCCAGAATGACAGTCGATTAGTGACGATGCAGGCATCCCCAAAACAGGATGCTAGCATTCAAACAAATATGCCCGATCCTGGTGACCAGGTGAGCGTCATTGAAAATGGAACGCCAAGATCGCTGATTTCCCCTCTCACTCTCTCCTTACCTCTCTTTGTCTAGAAATCAAGCGCTTTCCCTCAGAGGCCTGAGTTGCCAGCACGAACTAAAGGTAACCTACCATGGGGTTCCATATATGCTGCTTTTTGTTCATATCAATCGTTCGCTGCCTCATCATTTCTTGCATTTTTTTGCACTCGGAACTTTCCAGTCACTTTTGCATCGGCCAATATCACGAATAGTTCCGCAACGACGCCATCATCCAAACATTCAACCATCAACAAATCCTCCAGATCAACGACACCAAAACCACCACCTGCTACCACCACCGCCACGGTTCGTCGTCATTTCCGATCCAAAGACCTCTCCAAAAGTCAGCCTCTGCCGAGCAAATCTACTTCGAAGAAAAAGCCCGACTTCGTAGTATCCCCAGTTCGAAGCGCCCAAACCACCCGGACGGGCCTCAAGGCCCGGGACAAGCAAACCGATGGCTTCTTCGAGAACCAGCTGGTTGAGTCCGACAAGCGACTGATCCGTAGCTTCAAGAGCTTGATGCAGGAGGTTGAGCAAGAATATGCAAAGAATGCGAGGCTGAAGGCGATGAAACGGAAGGCGGTTGGAAGTCGTGGCAAAGGTGCTTCCGGGATGCACCACAGAGATGGACATAGTGGCGGCGCTGTGGTGAGGAATCTGTCTAAACCCAGTGTGACGCCGAAAGCATCAGGAGGTGGTAAGGTAGTAAATCGAAGATTTCTAGTTTATGTCGAGTAAAACGAAGCTTTTTTCTGATAGAGTGCATGACTTTTTGAAACCTTCAGGTATCTAAATCAACGTTACAGAAGTCGACACCCCCGGGGCGAGTGAAAAAACCGACAGAAATTCCATCAAGACGGGCAAATGCCTCTGAAGATTGTAGTCCGATCAGCCAGGCGTCGCCTAGCAGTGAGGCTGCTCCATCGGCAACCAACCAATCCATAAACCCCGAAATGTTGAAGGACTTGAAACGAACCTGGCTGGACTCCGAATTGTCCAAGTTCCGCCGGGTATTAGCCGAGTCGCCCCAATTTAGAAACGCCACAGCCAATGCCCCTTCTTCTTCCGTCTCCAACCCCACCATCCGTATCCACCAACTGCAAGGAGGCGCAACTCAACAAGCAGCTTCTGAACGCAGTGACGACTCCCGCCGCAACACCAATCCGAAATCCTCAAAGCATTTCATCCGTGGTTTTGCTGACGATACCGATGATGGCGATGATGAAGAGATTACATCAAAATCGTTCGTTGATGCGCTCGAATCTAACAAGCATCTAGGCGATATCATGGCCGAGTCCCCGCCGCATCTTCCGTCCTCACGTGATGTATCTTTTCCTCCTCATAGTGATGGAGTCACGACGGATGATGAAGAATTTGATATGTCAGATAGTTTTGGGATCCAACAAGATCCTATCACAATAGTTAAACGGGACAGGATGGAGCCATTGATGAGTACTCGATCTGCATGGAAGAAGCCTGCCAGCACTTCAGGGACATCGGTAGCAGGGAAGTCAAAGTCAGGACAAGAACTCCGCACGTCTTCATCGGCTGGCCTGGACTCGCGCATCGAATCTATCATCGCACAAAAACTGCAGCCCGTCCTTTCTAAAGCCCGGGATGACCTGGAGCGTGCCGCGAGGCGGATTGAGGCGACCTTTGCGGACGGCGAGTTTTCGATACCGTCGTCTCGCGCTTCGAGCGAAAAACTTGCCACCACTGAGCAACGTGAAGGAAAGGGAAAGCCCGAATACGGGGGAAATCGAGAAGACGAAGGGACAGGAAACAGGAACAGTAAGAGCAACAATCGTGCGGGTTCAATCCCTGGAGGCACTGCGTGGCGTCAGAAGAATATCGACAAAGCAAGAGGTGGTGATTTGGTGGATTGGGCGGAACCGAAATCCATGCGAGCCAGAGTGAGTATGGAGCAGTTCCAAAAGACTGTTGGAGAAATCATCGACGAAGGCGGCGGGCCCGCATCAGCAGAAGATGATGACGAAGGATCTTGCGAGCTAATGGGAGGTTTTCGCCGTCAGGGGAAGGAACGGGTTGGGTTTGAGGATGCCGAGAAGGAAACAGAAGAAAAAGAAGAGCAGCCAGTGAAGGACCAACAAAAACGAGGCGATTCGGACGAATCGAGTGAAGACGACGGCGCTATCATCATCGAACGACCGTCTTTACGTCGACGAGATCAGGGCGGTTCACGATCCGTTGCTGTCAACACCACACATATCTGTGAACCACGTGATCAAGATGTTGAACATCTTTGGGGCGAGGGTAAAGGCAATGGTGCTGACCGTGACAACGACAGCGATGGCGGAAATGATGGTGAGGTTGAAAACGCACAAGATGACGGGAGACCATGGGTGGATATCGGTTTGCCGCCATCTATGCGCAACAACATCATACAGGGTAGAGAGAAGTACATGCGATTTGTGGCAAACCAATTGGGGTTACCGCCACCGCAGCCGTCGGGATCAACGACTATGGGTGTGAGTGATCATCAGGCTTTGATGAAGATGGGGCCTTGGGAGGCTATCGACAAGTAAGTTGATATCCCGTATCCCGTGAACTATAAAGTAATCTTCTTCAGCAAACCAGGTTGCTAAGACCAACCTCTCATGTCTGACCGCTTCTCCCATTCCCTCCTTGCGCAAACTACTCTGAAAAGTGCGACATCTGATCTCCTTGAAGATATCATATCCGGCATCGTCCTCGAAGTTTGTCGAATGACGGACGAGTACGTCGATGGATTGGTGGGAGACGAGTTTCGTCCCGCACCTTCTCCTACTGCCCCACCCGCCCCTCCTGCATCTTCTGCTCCAGAAGATCCATTTGCTGTCTTTGGTTCTGCACCACCTCTAGAATTGTCCCGGTTTTAGCTGCAATGAAACCTTTTACTGAAATAGAAAGGGACCTATTCCGGCTTGAGGAGGAGAAGTTTTACTCCCACGAACGATTGAACATTTGTAAATCTCCTTCATCATACTGTCTAAAGCCGACACTTTGTTATCATCATTTGCGGGCTTTACAGATAACTCCATTGCCCATGCGAGTGTGAATATATGGTTTTAGTGTGGGTCATTGTGATATGTTTTGAGAGTGCAAGAAGTGCCTTTACCACGCAGTTCGAGACAAGCTCGACGCTTGAAGTCATTCTCAGAGATCTATCAACATCTGTACAAGTTCTCATTGCGAATAACCTGCCTTTCCTTCTCCTCGTCCATACAAAGAAAAGGAAAGGGAGACCCGACCCAGCGGGGGTTCTCTTTCACTTCTTTCAGAAGATCTTGAGGTACTCGCCTAAATAGCATAAAAGGGGGGAGGGGTGGCATATAGGGTGGCCGGTAAAATGACGGCAGTAAGAATGGTGGGAGTTGAGTGGAAAGGCGTTAAGAATAGGACTTGCAGTAAAACGACATTCACGTCCTTTCTTGCGTCATTATTTCGACGCCACCATCCTCCCTCCAGGCCTTCAACAACACCAGAAAGAATGACGAAAGCACACACTCACCAACTTCGCGCAAATGCACATCCACACATTTGGCAGCTCCCTTCCCCAATCTCAGTTCCCGCAGGTAACATATATGCGTCGTAAAAGTCGAATATACATTGCCCACAAACTGTTTTGCATGCGAGCACACAATCCCGTCAATGTATCCAAACTGCTGGGATCTCGCTCCCCTACCTTCTCGTGCATCTTTGTTTCTAACTGCCAATCGATCCTGCGACTGACTTTGACTTTTGCCTTGCGATGACGACGACGATGGGTATGGTCTTTCTACATATACTCTCTCCCAATCTGGGAAGTAATCCCATATCGTAACAACCTTCCCCGTAAACACGCTCCGAATCGCATCCATCACCTCGGGATTGTCAGACTCGTCACTTGTTACATACAGCGGCTCGTCGATGTTGAAGAAGTTGGCGGCCGAACGGGCAATGGAAAGGACAGCTGGTTCGTTTTGTTGGGATGCGAAGTCTCCGCGCCGGAGGTGGAGGCAGTTGTACTCGGCTGGGGACGAAGAGGAGGAGAAGGAAGAAGAGGATGATAAATCCCCACGTATTGTTTCGACGATATGGTTGGCGATTCCTGAGATGGCTGGATTAGGCACCAACCCTCTCGAGACGACTTTTCTCCACTCCAGTTCCACAACCGGGTCGTCAAAGCGGTCGAACCGTCTGAATGCCCTTGTAAGCAGGATTAAGGGCGCTTCGCTGTATTCTTTTCTTTCTTTGGCAGCTGCTGCAGATGCTGCCGATCCAACACCCTTCGTCTCTTCACTGCCCAGCCAAGACTTGATTTCCCACTCCGCAGCGCCCAGAGCCCGTTTTTTGGCGCGAAATGTCACAGCGTTTGGCCACGAATCAAAACCGGCTGGCTTGTCGTCATAAGAGATGTCGATGTGGACTTTGAGGACGCGCGGATCGGTTTTTGCGTTTGGGAAGACGCGATCAAGGAAAGAGTGTTCCCGGTAAGATGGAAATCCGAAAACTGGTGTTTGTGACTGTGGTCGACCAGCACCACCGACACCACCCTCGCCACTTTCCTCAGCAACTGCATCATGAAATTTCCCAAAATCGAAGAAAAAGTCTAGATCCACTTCTTCGGGTCCCAAATGTACTGCATGGAACGCCGGGAGAATGAGTATCCGGCCTAGCGCTTTTGCAATGGCCATGGCGCTTCGGAGGGCGTTCCTCTGATTGTTGAGTCCGTTGTGTAGGGGTGGCTCTTCATACGCGAGATATTTCGGCGGCTTAGTCTCGCTGCTAGTGCTATTGGCTCCGACGCTGTAGTATTCGGGCGGATCGATGTACCATAACCCTGCTTCTCTTAGCCGATACCGTTTATGTTCGGAGGAGGTAATCCAGTTTGCGTGAACGACCAGCGGCATCACGCCATACAGCCTCGGCAGTCTTGATACGAAATAGACGAATCCATTGGGATACAGCAATGGGTCCAATATGCGGTAACGCACCCCAAACGGATTGGTGCGTAATAACCGATTGAGGAGAGTTTGGTCCCATTCTCCGTTGTTGTCGTTGTTGTCAGTAGTAGATGAAGAAGAGCTTTTGCGATTCGAGGGGGAGAGTTCTCGCGCGATAGCTTTGAAGAAACGAGACATTTTCCGGGTTCCGAGGGAGTAGTGAAGCCCGCCGTTGACAAAATTTGGGAAGGTCTCAGAGTAGGTCCGTTCAGTGAATCCATCACGGGCATCGCTTTGGATGTACAAGTCGTAAGATGAGGAGGAAGCCAAGGAGGATTCGGTGTCTTGTTTGGTGATGGCAGCCAAACCCAATGCTTTCTTTGGTTGGGGGTTTTTGAGTTTTGAGTGTGGGAAGAGAGGGAATGGGTTCTGCAGCCATATGCAGTCCAAATCGGTCATGAGAACGTTAACCCCTAAACTGAGGATTCGAGAGAGAAGCTCATACCGACGATTGACCCCGTTTTTGAATCCAGCGGAGAAATAATTGTCTGATGTTCCTTCTCCGTCATCTTCTTCCCCCTTTTCCCCCCCTTTTCCTGTTCCTTCCCCCTCCTTTTCTTCTGACGAACTCCGACGCGGTAAAACCCCACCCGCGGGCCCATCCTGATTGTTATCACCGTTCTCCTCACTCGGGAAATACGGATAGTACACAATACCCCTCTCTTCAAGATACGCAGCTGTGCCCGTATCCATCGCCGCAACAAGCACGTTTGAGCTGATCCCAACCTTCTCCACCGCGACCCAAAAGTTTGCAAATTGCATAATGTACGGCTTGGATACGAATGTGAGCATGAGTTGGTTGTGCGCATTGGAAACTGATGCAATGCGAGATTCGAGGAGGGTGTCTCTGGGTTTTTTGTCTGTACCTTCTCCTTCTGTTTCTCCACTATCATCATCGTCCAATAGCATGGGCGATGAGACTGAGGAGGAGTCCCCCTTGCACGGTTGGAAGGAAATCAAATCAAACAGAGGTGATTGTGACGTTCCCGACGAACTCAGCGCTGGATCCTGCGGCAACACCTCCGGTTTCATCTTTTTCCTCCTGTACTCCTCCACAGTCATCTTCCCCTGCTGCACATGAACCAAATACATTTCCGGGTGCGCCTCTTTCAATTTGGTCAAATACACAGGGAAATTTCCATAGTTTTGGATGAAGTCTGTGTATATGTAGAGGGAGAGCGCTTTTCGTTTGAGAGTCTCGTCTGACGAACGGGACCATTCAAGGTAAATGGCAAGATCGAAGGGCCAGAGTTTCCATTTGCCTGTGAGGGTGCGGTGGAGATGCTTTTGGAATGAGGGAGAGGAGGTGTGGTAGAGAGCGTTTCCGTTGATATGGGGAGAGAGATCACCTAGGAGGTAGCAGTGTTTGAGATCCTACGTGTGTCCAAACCAAGACCATTGAAAATGATCAGAACGGAGGTTGGTGAGTGAGGGAAAAGCGAGCAACAGGCAGGACTCAGGGAATGTTCCATAATTGCCCGCAATTGCCTTTCCTGCCAGATCTTCAGCCATTTAACCTCACCGCGAAAAACGATATAAAGTGAAACAGGTCCCATCTACAACTTCCATCCCCCCAGAAATCCTACCTACCTCGGACAAAACACAGTCTCCCCTAAAAGCCGACCCAACAATCCACCAATCCCCACCCATCATCATTGCCCCCGCCTTCCTCCACACTGCATCCAACCATCCATCCCTCAGAGGCACCGTATCCGTTTCCATCCAAAAAACAACGTCAAACCTCCGTCCCAACTCTTTCCCACGCATAAAATCGTAGAACATGCGGTTGGGCCCACGAACCCAGTTCTCGTCTGTTCGAGCTTTGTCGTAGGTGTTTTCGGTGGAGGCGAGGGGTAATGTGTAGAGTTTGGGGCGTGAGGAGGTGAAGCAGCGAGACCAGGAGGTGGAGGAGGATGTTGCATCTTCTAATTGTGCCGAGGAGTGGGTAATGGTGGTGGTGGTGGACGAGGATGTGTTGGAATGCGATGCTGATACACGATCAAAAGATCCAAGAATGGTTTTGAACCACGTTTCGGCTTCACGGGTTTCAGCATCTGTGCCCGCGAAGAAGATGATCAAGGACGTGTGGATGCGCATGTTGGGTGATGTTGTGGCGGTTGTGGAGGTGGAGCGTGTTTTTTGCGTTCCTCCTGCCACTTTAGATCCTTCCAAATGTGTTTGTGTTGGGTGATGAAGGCATGGGTGCGCTTTATTCCACGAAGTCCAGACTTTGTGGACGCGTTTGTAATCATGTATTGACACGGGGATCACCACGGCCATCTCCATGGCCTGCACCCTCTCAGACCATGATCCGGCGGTTGTCAAGTCATCAGAGACGGGTAGGGCGGGTGCATTCGACGCCTCATCTTGGACGCAAAGTCCATGGTGGCGCTCTAACTCGAAGACCAACCATGCATGGATCAGAAGGAGGAATACAGAGAAGGCTGTTGCGACGAACTTTTTGGGCTTCGGATGTGCAGGGAAGGAAAAGAACATTTGAGTATGTAGAGGTAAAGGTTGCTGTGGTTGGCAGGACGAAAGGGTGTTGGCAGCATTCAAGTTGGTGTGCAGTGAAGGTCCACGCTAAACTCTCAGAGTCTCGTTCACACTTCAAATTCAACGTGACTGATCGCCGACGAGGGTACACAAATTCATTTGGGTCTGGAAAGCGAGAGTGCTTCTAAGACCACTCTAAAACTTTAAAAAGCGACGAGCGCGCACTGGTGTGGGAATCCTCACTATTAATCGATCCCTCCCCGTTGTTGACACCTCAGTAATCTGGAGAGCTGATAAAAGATTGCTGTCTTGAGCGCTGTTTTCCTTCGCGATTCAACGCCTGAGTCAGGGTGGCGCGCCAAGGAAACGAAATGCGACTCTTGGTTCCTTCAACACATCCCCTCTTGATGTCAAGAAACCAGTTTCCCTGGTGCAAAGGTAAAACCACTCATGATACCAGAGACTAATATTATGTGTTTTCCATTTAGAAGCATTTTTCTAAGCAGAGAGTGCCAGAGTCTGCCACTCGCATGAGGGGCATTCATAAGTAGCAGAAGGGTTCCAGTGAGGGTGGGGGGGTCAAGGGAGTGGAGGGAAAGAGCTAATGTGGTCAAGAAAAGGGGTCGGCCGCATCAGATCTGAGAAGCAACGTCATGATGAACAAACCAAAGGGATGTGTGCTCTCGAGGGAAAAAGCGTCTTATTGTATCTACAGAGTGCAAAATCCCTTTTGGTTTTGTTTTTTTTGCCCGCTATGAAGAAATTTATTTCGATTCATCGGCGGCTTCCTCGCTGCGGTTTCGATCGGAATATAAAGAAAGTAAACATCAGAGATCAGAAAACAATCATGCAAAACCGACATTAACAGAAGCAGATCCAAAAGGGGAACCCCGACATGGAAAAGGCACGCATCCCGATTCCCCATGAAGCAAGACCCAACAACAATCCAATTGAGATCGGACACCTACAAGTTCTCTACCAGCTCAGGGACATCGTCGTCGTCTTCGCCTTCCTTCCCAAGAGCAGCGGCGTGGGCTGATTGGTAGGACTCAGCCAACTTTCTTAAGCTGGCAAGGGAGTCAGGACCAAGCTGGTTGAGGATACCGGGGACGAGTTCAGTTAATTCCTTGGATTCACCGACACCGTAGATGACGAAAACGTTGGAGGCGATGGAGGCGTGGACTAAGGCGTTGGGAAAGAGAACATCAAGTCAGTACATGGTTTCACACGGCTGAAAAAAGTCCCAGCGTAGATCCATGCTGTCGAGGTCCATATGTGCCGACATGCTGACAGCACCGTCCTCCGTAACAAAACGCCTAAACCGGGCAAATCCACACAGCAACCGATTCCACCACCCTCCCCCAGTCCCCACCTTTTGGTGCAGCGAAGTGGAGGACAGTTCCGTCAGTCCTGAACATGTTGACCTCCTCAATGCCGTTGATGGGTTGGACGTTGAGTTTCTTGAGGGTGGATTGGAGCTTCTTGTCGTCAGTACCAGAGGTCTTGTGGACCTTCTTCATCTTCCTACGGGGGGTACCCTTGCCGCCAATGCGGACGGAGGCCTGGAGTTTTGCCAACTTTTCGGGGTTCATGGTTGTGTATTCTGATGATGTGGCGTGTTTGAAGTCCATGAATAAGGGAACGGTTTCCAAGAACGAAGTTCATGCAAGGTGCGGCGGTGTGGTTAGCAAAGACGTTCCTTGAGCAGCCGCCGGGCAACTTTCTGGGGGAACAGCGAACGGGAAGCATGCGTGTCTGACGGGCGGCAATTACCTGAAGGGGAGCGCGCAGGGTACCCAGGCGATCGTATGTTGGGGATGGGAGGGCGAGAGAAGCGAATGATAGAAACAAAAAATCAAGAAGAAAAAAAAGTGGGTGTGGCGCGGGCTTCCTGTTGAGAGAGACTCTGTGTGTCACCCAAAGTGAGAACTTCAAAAGTCGGGGAGACAGAGGGAGAGAAGAGAGACGCTAGAGACGCGGGACGGCGGAGAGATGGGGTCGGACGCAGAGCTGGAAGTCTGAATTAGGCGGCGGTGAAGTGAGAGAGAGAGAGCGCCAAGTTCATGACGTCGCGGAGGAGAGCTTCGGCTACTTGGTGGGGGTGTGGAACTTGGGGGCCAACTTGAGTTCCACATCAACTTCGTTTCGAGACCGGATTTCGTAATCTTTATTCGTAACCAATATGATCGTGACTATTCACCCCGCTGTTCATCTGCCTGTTCATTGTCCTGTTTTGAGGGCATTTTGAGGGCTGTCCTCCTCAGTCCTGCTCCTGAGTTTCGTTCTCCCGACTGCGGACGTAACTGTTGAAGACAAATCCACCACGGCCATGTCCTGTGATGACCACGATGGAACAAACAGTACTCTATGAAAGTGTTTCATCAGTACACTGAGAGAACGGGATTCATGGGAAGGCTTCAAGGGGCCAGGAAAAGGAAAGCAAGAGCGCTGAATTTGTTCTGTGTGCTTGTGACCGATGGTGTTCACGTTACACGGTCATTCCCAGAACGTTCGTCGCTCCAACACAACAGCTTTGGACTGGAAGCTGAAAAGGACAATGAGGAGGAGGTATTAAACGGGGTCGGGGTCGAATCGACTACATTATAATGCGGCTACTCCCGTTGCTCAGCGTGTTTCGGGCTTGCGTTCGCTTGACCATACACAATCGTACGTTACCGACTTCACCCAAGTCCGAATGGCAAGAAGTTCCTGACAGCACTAGCTCATCAATACCTTCCCTTTTTCCTTGCTCTCTCGTGTACCTGTGATACAGCTTTCATTACTCTATGGACTCTGAACTTGCTCATATGCGAAATATTCCTTTCGCGGATATATGTATCGCGTTGCAGCTGGCCCAAAATTGCCACGGTAATTTGGTCCCTGCGTTGGTGTTGTGTCGTGAGAGGGAGGAATGAAGGGAACTTACAAACACACCGAGTTTGGTCCTCATCATCAATTTATCCTTTTCAGAATGGACAACCGGAAGTTCATGTGGCCATAATTGCAGATCCACAGCTGACCGATGCGTACAGTTATCGCCAGAAGCCCGTGAGCATCGTGATCAACCACAGGCTTTCGTTTTTATTCAACATAGAGCCTCCATCATCACGCATGAATATCAACAAATGAATCTGACGGTCTTCACTGCATTTGTATTCATATTGAAAAGGGTCTGGCCCTCACGCTCACGCAATTCTATAGCGATCTGTACATGCGTAAGAACTTCCGCGTCTTACAAAGAAACTTGCGACCTGATGTGGTCTTTTTCTTGGTGAGCATGATTTACGGCTCAGTATGCGCTCTGCTTCATCTTTCGCTCATAGCGTTTTCTGACCGACCCTTTGACTTTCGGCGACCATATGTAGGGCGACATAATGGATGGGGGTCGAGAATGGCTGAATGATCGTGTGTAGGTTGGGACCATCAGAAGAGTTTCCTTTTCTCCAATTAGCAGACCCCCTTCCTGCAAACATTCTATCCTCGGGGACGCTGACCCTGATCTCCTCGTCTCTGTCCCATGTCCAGATTCTACGAAGAACTGCAGCGTTTGGACCACATTTTCCCCCCACCGAACTCTCAGCGACATGTCAATTTCTACGTTGCTGGCAACCACGACATTGGGTTTGGCCCTCGCATCGTCTCCACCGCCTTTGAGAGATTCAATAAAGTGTTTGGACCGACGAACTACGAGGTCGTGTTGGCGAATCACTCTCTGGTTGTCGTGGACACGATTGGGATGAGCGCGAATAAGGATTCGGTTCCGTACAAAAGAGCGACACAGTTTGTTGATGATTTGGCAAGGAATAATGGTATGACTTCTTCTTTGTGTGCGACCACTTTTCCTCAAGGCCCAGTGAAAGAGATCATATATCAAAACTCACATCGATCTATTCTGTTCCTTTGCTTCCTATGTTGACATATCCATTTCATCAGATGGCGACAAACTTCGGCGCATCTTATTCACACACGTGCCCCTGTATCGTCCAGACAATTCAGACTGTGGTCCGCTGCGACGGCATCCACCACTAAATCAGGGTGCAGGATACCAATACCAAAGTATGTGGGTGCGACAGTCTGAGCGTCTTTTATCGTGACCATCCATGCCTAATAAAGATTGCTGATGAAAGTCATTTCTCAATCTTGGTCTTCAACTCTTCAGATCTCATAGTTGAATCCATTTCTGACACGGTATTATCCAAAGTGAAACCCTCCCTCGTGCTTTCTGGAGATGACCACGACAATTGCAGGTACTTGCATCGCGCAAAATCAGGAGATGTTCCCGAGGTATGAATATCTTCGGATCGAATGATGGGTTCGGGTCCCTTTCATGTTCTGCAATTTTTGCTTCTTCTGTTCGCGACTGAATTCGTCCACAGATAGGAATCAAAACTGACACAGCCTCCGCCCTCTGCATCTATCAAGTACACAATCGCGACCTTTTCCTGGATGCAGGGCAACCACTACCCAGGCTTCGCGCTCCTTTCTCTCACCCCTTCCCAATCTCCACAGAGCTTCTCTCTAAGGGTCTGTGGTCTTCCCCCACAAATTCGCATCTACATCTGGTATGCCGTCGCTTTCATCCTTACACTCGTACTCGTGTACGCTCGAGCGAGATGGCAGGTCCGACAATCCACGCCCGTGTACGTGCAGGTTCCACATTTTGCAGCAACATCGATGTCGATGTCCATGGCAGTCTCTAGACCAGCATCTTTGGCGTCATCAGTGTCATCATCTTTGTCTTCTTTGGCGGGGTCGACAGGAAATGGGTTGTCATCAGGGGCAGCAACATCAATGGGGTCGAGAGCCCAGGACTTTGCAGTTGATATGCCGCTTCTGTCTCCAGGGGGACACGGTAGCAGCAGTAGCAGTAGCAACACCGCCAACATCAATGACAACAACGGTGCATCATCAAGAAGCTGGATCCACAATCTGCGGTTTGGGATTGCTTCGAAATCAAAAAAGAGCGACTGGAATTTGTTCGGGGACAAGAACGATGGGGACGGAGGATCGTGTTGTGGGTGGTTACGTTGGTTCTGGAATCGGTGTAGTGGATGTTGCTTGGACACTAAAGTTTGGATGAAGGTTGGCAGGACACTTGGTGAAGCTGGAGCAGCTGGGATTGGGGTTTACTGGTTTTGCATTTTGTGGGAATGGTATTAGTCTGTTGGACTATGTACTATTTTTTGGAGGGGGGTGGGCTTGCTTGCAATAGAAATAAGGGTCAGGGGACTGCGGGTGCCTGCTCACGTCGCACACTGCCTGGCCTTTCGCACCTCTTCAGATTGTACATACGGTCCTGATTCTGAGTGTAATGAGAAGTGAAGGGGAAAAGATGTTGGAAGTGTTTCGAAAAACGGTGTTTGCGAGGCTGTCGGGTTCTCGAGATAACTTTGGCTCAGGCTGTAGGCAGGACCCCGATCAGTGTTTAGATACGCCGGGTGCGACGCTTCATTTGACTTCTCCCGGAAAACTGTCGGCTGTCAGACTGACTTCCCCTCTCTGCCGCCGCCATGGTCCTTGTAAAGTACTGTTTGCTTTGGAAACGTACCCGGAGATTGTAGAGCTTTTTATGTGCTGCCGAACATCCCTCTGTTTGGATATGACCTGGAGAAGTTCCCAGAGAAGTTCCGCTGGGTTTGAAGAAGACGGGCAAAGGCCAGAACATTTTCCATCCCACAGGTGAGGTGAAACGACTCTTGCAGTATTCCTGGGCCAGACCCTGGGCCAGACCCATATTTACTAACTGCCTTTTCTTTCTCGCTTGGTGTGGAATGTGGAATGGGGCACGCGTCGTCTGATCAGGGCGACTGTTGGGCGTGCAAAATGCAAGTTGTGAAGGAAAGTTTCCAAGAGATGTGTTTATAGTCTGCGAGCAAGCGGAGATCGTTTTTGTGCGAGGATTGTCTGTATTTATAGTGAACGCAAGAAGTTGGAGAGGCGCCCCTAATGTTCCACTCCTGGCTAGCATTGGGAAGAAAAGTATGATATGGAAGATATGAAATACATAAAATCCAGACCAACCCCGTAGAAATGTCCACCGTAATGGCAAGCGGAACGATGGCCCCATCTTCGACCTCGTCTCCAACAAGAACCTACGTCATTCTTCCAACTGATCACGAACTCGCGCAACCTCCTCACCAGCATGCCCTGCATCAAACCTCATTATCAACAATATCACCCACCGCTCAAACCTCATTTGACCCGGACGTGACCTCCTTTGACGTCCTGTCCCCCACCAACCACCAAAACGCGGCCGCAACCACAACGCTCGCCACCAGAACGTTTGATCATGCTTCCATTCTCACACCAGCACCACCGCCCAGAGCAATCAGCGACACCACCACAACCCGCCTCTCCCTCGTCTTTGGTTCCGCCGACTTTGTCCAGGACCTCTTCCTTATGGGTGAAGGTCTCGAGACTATTGACATGGAAGCACCACCACCACGGGCGTTGAGGGACATTGATGATGTTACTGACTCGGGAAGTCACGAGAGGTTGGAGAAGTGGTTGGCAGAGAATGGTGGGGTTGGAGGGCTCGAAAGGAGGAGGAGCAGGGTAGAAGGGTCGAGAGCTGTGGCTGAGAACGGGGCCAGTTGGAATGTTGTGGGTTCGCAGGGCATTTCGAACTCGGAACAGCGGATCCGTGGGGAAGATGGCGGTCGGAGTGGTGTTGGAAGTGCGAACGCGTTATCGTCGCCGATGTCGATGCGGCCGGTGGACATATTTGAGGGCGGAACGACTAGTGGTGGGGTTGAGTGGGTGCCAACGCAGTCACAAACGATACCACCAGTGGCCAACAGATCTGAGCAGATGCCAATACGTGAGGTACCGCGTTCAGGTGAGAGAACCGCTTCTGATCAAGCGCGAGGAATGGGAGTGGAGGGTGGTGGTCTTGGAGGATTGGAGCGGTCGTGGAGTGAAGGTCCGCGACAACCACCAGACCAACAACCACCACGAACGCAACAACTTCAACAGAAGGAACACCTCCCTCAAACACCTTCATCCCAACCAGCACTCACACCACAACAAACAAAACAGCAACCACAACAGAAACCAAGACGAACCGCTTCCCCATCTCCATCATCCATCCCGCGGGCTGTTTCCGCGCTAAAACGCATGAACTTAAAAGGGACCGTTACTGGAAGCCCGGACCGTGCGGATCCTGCAGCGGCTGTAGGCATTAAGGGTTCAGCCGGATCTGCTGGCATGATTTCAGCAAGTAGAAGTGGTGCGAGTGGGTTAGGGCAAAGATCAAGATCTGTGCCACGGGTGGAGAAGGTGGCGGAAAAAGGAAGGGAGGAAGATCCGGTGGAGACGGGCGTGGATAGAAGTGGTGTTAGGGGAGCGAGGTCACTGTCAAGGTCTTTTTTGAGGCAGGAGAGGGAGAAGGGAGAAGAGAGGGATGAGGATGTGATAGAGGTAGGGATGGCTGGACGCATAGCAGTATCAAGATCGAGGTCTTTATCCAGGATCGAGAAGGAAAAAGAAAAGCCTAAGGAGCAGGATGTGAAAGTGATGGGTGCGCCCCAGAGAGGTGGGAGTACCAAAGTAAGTATGCAACGAACCCCAACCTTTTGTTTCCGTTTGCTGCGTGGCAGGAAGTTGTCGGGTACAATGTTATGTGATTCTTTCTGCGGGCGCTTAGTTTGTCCCTTTACCTTATATGCTCCATGTGATTGTGGGGGACTCGAAACTCCCTCACTGCACCAAAGACGGCGCAAAGAAATAACAATAACGCTACATGTTCGCCTTACTGCCCCCGTGTTGGCATGCTCTCTCCATCTATTTGTCCTCATATATCTAGGCGGGATCTACGCCTGCATTTTCTGGTTCTCAGTCTTTCCTCCCGACTGCCAGTGGGTCACGTCCAAAGAGCGTCAATGCATCATCAGCCAACATAGTCCACACCACCAGCTTTGCCAACGGGGCGCCCCAAACGCAGAAACGACGTTCTCTCGTTGACACGGTGAATGAGTTACTGAAACAAGCCCAGGCAAACGTACCAGTAACAGCCTCAATTACCAAACAGAAAAAACTCACCAATAACGCCACTACCAACGACAGCAAAACCAATGAGGAACAACGAGCATCAGAGTCCCTCGTGAAACCCGGTCCGCCACAACGAGCAGTATCATCCGGAAGTGGTGTTGTGGCTCAAGAGCAGGCTGAAGAGCGAGGACGTCAGCGGGATGCGAAGAAGCAGAATACGACGTCACGGGGCAATGATGAAGGTGGCAACGTAAAGGGAGTGGGAGGAGTGAAGGTCCCGGCTCAGCGTGTGAGAGGGAGAGGGAAGGACAAAGGAACTGTGCATGTGTCGCAAGATGTCTTCGTACATGGTACTGAAGAAGCGATGGAGACAAGCGGCGTTGCCAGTGTTTCTGGATCGAGCTTTGGCGGCTTTTCCTTGCCTGGAATGACGACGGAAGAGTAAGTGTGTGGGCGAGATTGGCAGATGTTGGTGGGTTTTGGTGCCTGGCCATCTGGCGGGGGAGATCTCCTTCACTGCCAACCCGACCGCATTTTGAGGGTTCCTTGCGAATGGACTTTGATTTTGCCCTCTCACTCTTTCCAATGTTGACTGGCGGATTGGCGGGATACGAAAACTCAGAGCACACCTCAACGTTGCCATCCTTAACGAGAATGTGTCACTACGGAACGACCTTGCTATGGCAAAGGAGTGTCTATCAAAGTTTGTTGGACTCATCAGTCATGTTGATGGTGAAAGTAAAGAAGGAGGAGTCCAGGGACGAATATCCAGCTTGGTGGAGAACATTGAGAAGGATTGGATTGGGTCGGCAGGTAGGTTCAGATATATTTGGGATGTGGCTTTTCTATTCTGTGCAAGGGAGTTGAAAGTAGGCAACAAGCAGTCAGGAGTATTCATTCTGCAGCATTATCTAACGAACTTTACCAAACCTCCAAAGCACTCCTTATCGAAATCAAAACGCTATTCAGATCCATTAGATGGGGTGAGTGAATTTGGCGAGAAGCGCATATCCCGGCGGTGATATGATTTTTAAAAGCTGAAATCGGCATGTCTCGCCTTGATCTAACGTTCTGTCCCGGTGTTGGATCAAACTTGAATCCGCATCGATTACTAGAGCATATCGGCCCGAAACAGTCCCAGAAAGAAATTCGGCAACGCGCTGACGATGATGATGACAAGGATGCGAAAATTAACGCGCTGGTGCAATCTAATGTGAAGCTAGAGGTAAATATCCCGCTTTTTTTTTTGAGGGACGTGCACATATAAAACCCACACGCCAAACTGCTCTCCACCAAGTTCATCTTGCCTTTTTCCCTCTACCTCATCACCTGCACGGCATTCCCCTACCGCTGCCGCGGCACCTTTCAATAGCACGCCCTCCAAAAAGAACGCGCAAAACACGCCGCCCTCAAAGACTCCCACAACCGCCTCTCCTCAAACCTCGCCACTCTTGAAAAAGCACACGCGACCCTTTCGGAACGGGCCGAAGGTGCGATGCGGTCTGAGAGGACGTGGAGGGAGATCGCGGCGGAGCATAAGGAGGCTGCGCAGGAGCAGCTGAGGAAAGTGGTTGGATTAGAAACGAACGTGGTGAGTTTTTGGGCGCTAATCTTTCGGTATTTTGATTTGGGGGGTTTGTTGTTCCGTTTTTTCCCTTCAATGTCGGCTTGTCTCTTCCGTTCGTTTCGCTGAAACTTGTTGTCCGATTGACGGTGATCGGTGACCGAAACCTGAACAGGAATTCTATAAGAATCAGGTTCAAGTCCTGACCGAAGAACAACGCCAGTACAAAGAAGTTCAAGGCGTTGTGAATGATGCGAACAAGCGAAATATTGCACATTTGAAGGGGATCATTGAAAAGGTGGGTGGGGGCAGTTGAAGTTTCATAAGGAAAGGGCCAGTTGCTGATACGAACCTATCTCTCCTACCGTAAGTCCCTTGGAAAGATTCCCGAGCTGATAGACGTGAGAAAGGTATGGTGACCTTCGCTGATTTCTTGTTCCTTTCTCTTCATCGGGATTGGCGATGGTGGCGTGTGTGTGCCGTTGAAAGCAATTACTCGTTTCCAGTATTTTGTACTCACTATATAACTCCCTCCACATCCAACCACTCCAAATACATCAAGCTCAAACATTCATCTTCCAACGCGTCTTTGGAGACCACGACGACCAACGCATCGACGACGACAGCAACAACATCCTCAGGAATGACTGCATCTGGAACCTCGTCCTCCCTATCATCATCGGGCGAGCATGGTGCGGCTGGAGGTTTAGCAATGGCAGACGCAGTCGAAGCTGAGACGAGGATGCACAAAGATCGTTATGAGGTGGACTCGCTGGTGATGTCGAAGAGGATCGAGCATTTGGAAAGGTGGGGGTGAAAGCCGGAAATGTGAAAGAGAGAAAGTGATGCATTCTGTGTTCGTTGAATTTTGATTGATATCCTGAACGTTGTCCGGTAATGGTGCATTCTAGGCAGAACCGATCGTTACAGACACAACTGGATAAGGCGTTAAAGATCAAAACGGCCGAGGAAGAGTGGTGTGCTCTGTAAGTGTGCTGGAAGAGATGGGATGTGACGAGAGGGACTTTTGATGTTATTGCACACACCGAAATGTGACCTGAAATCGACGCTCTGTTGATCTCTCTATGCATTCACATGGGGCCCATATGGCTGTGACAACGACGACTTCTCTGTTCCTTGTTTGTGAAGCATGACTAAGCACCGCGTTGCCGAAGACCAAGTGAAGGCTCTGAAGGAAAGTTTGGCTCAGAAGACAAGGGTTGTGGATCTCGTTCAGGAGCGCCTATTCAATCTGGTAAGTGACGATCCGCTGTCAGCATATTTGTCTTGAGCGTTGCAAATACAGGCGGTTTGATAAAGCGGGGCTTCTTTCATTTTCTGAACTCAATACCAGAACAATGATTGTGGAATTTTGAAAAGTGAGATCCAACGGCAGAAGGGAGCGTACGCAAGGGTTAAAGTGGACCTCGCTAATAAGGTGAGTCAGTCACATCCGTCACTTGTGACTTCTCTTTACCAGACTTGCGGGCGGAAGTTCTGGTCAATCGACAAGATGCGCACCCTTGCCGAAGTCCGACTGACTCCATCTCTTGCGAAACACAGGATGCCAAGCTGAAAGATTTAGAAAAGAAATGCAAGGAGTTAATAGAAACGAACACGGCATTGGAAGTGAAGACAAAGAACCTAACGTGCGTGACATCCGTTTCTGCTTTGTGGCTGTCTCATTTGAGGAGCGTGGATGCGTATTGCATTTTTTTCCTGTGAAATCACACCAGTTAATTTGGTCTTAAATGCACTGAGCTTAATCTCCCATTTGCGCCTTCTTCCTCGAACCTTTTTTTCCCGCGCTTTACGGAAAATCCACTTTCTTCCAGGTCCAACCACTCACAAAAAGACAACCTCGCAAAGGATCTCCGTTCCAAACTCGAAACAACACAGATCGAGCTGGAACAACTGCGAGGCATGGTAGACCGAACCGAAGCCCTCCGAGAGGCGCTCAGAAAGTGCAAGGATGAGATCGCAAGGAAGGAATCACAGACGGCGATGTGGAAGAAAAGAGTTGAAGAGATGACGGAGGTGAGAGAGACAGGACTGAGTTTATAATATACCGTGACGTGGGTGAGTGGATCTTTGGATCGTCTCCAGTTGCTCATCACGTATTCTAACGGAAATAGAAATCCGGGCCACCACTCTTCCTCGTTCGCCCCTTTTTCCTGATCCTTTTAGGAACTCGAATCCCTCAAATCCACCCGCACCAAACAAGTCCCCGCCGACAAACTCAACGCCGCAAACAACCGTTTCCAACAATGTGAATCAAAACTAACTGAAGCTGAGTCCCGATTGCGTGAGGTGGTTCACCAGCGATCGCAGGTGGAAAGAGCGTTGGACCGGTTTATGGATGCGGTGTTTTGGGAGATGGGGAAGAGAGAGAGGAAGAGGAGGATGCGGGATGTGGAGGCGAGGGCAGGGGCAAGGTCACCAGGGTGGATGTCACCGAGGAGTGAGGGACGAATGAAGCAGGAGCAGCAACAATGTGGAGAGTGTGGGAGTCCAAAGGGTGCGGGTAGTAAAGCTACAGGTGCTCTGCGGACGATTTCGGGTAAGAATGACTGGTCGGTTTGCTTGGGAGAGAAATGTGTACACTGATTTTTGCTAATACTCCAATGTCATTCGATTTTGCTTTGGGATTTCAAAATCAATCTTCCATCGACGCATTCTCCTCGTGCCCTTCAGTTTCACCGAATGGGTCGCCGACGACTGTCATTGACTCCGCGGTGATAGATCCGTTGGATCCGAAAGTGCGAAAGATGGTGATTGAGAAAGCCCAAGAAATATCGCGAAATGTAAGTCAACGAATCTCACAAGGCACCAATGCACCGATCCACAGAGGCTTAAGCTGTGCTGCTGCATTCCCCACATACTTCCATCCGGTCTTCTCCTATTTTGATCCCCGTGCCTTTTCTTCCGACATCTTCAGAACTCCTTGTGCCTCTATTCCTTGCCGCCAAAGTCCCTCTGCTTTGGATTGCATTGTTCATTCCTAATGCTGTTCTCTCTTGCTCATCCATCAACAGATTCTAAACATTGATTTGAAGGATTTGATGGCGGAGGCTGGACCTCGTGAGGAGGATATTGTCGCTCAGCAAGAGGAGGGCCGACGGAAATTGCATGAGATGTACGTTATATCTTCTTTATTTCCTTCATTTCAAGTTTTTCGGGGCGTCGATGTTCTCTCTAACACTTTCTTCATCGTTATCTGGATTCCAACGGGGTTGCGATTGACTAGATTAAACAGACCAGACCTTGAAGATGCGCTAGTGACCCTCCTCACATCGACATTGGCGTTGGCAGTGGAGGGATCGTGATTTGAGAGATGTTTGTACAAGAGGGATAAACTACTGACATACTACTAAACGGGATAAAAATTCTTCAGACGCCAATATATGGATCGATGAGGAGACAGAGATGAAGTAGGATTACTGTGCACTTTCGGAGGCACACCGGCTTCACCAACATCTAGAACTGGAACCATTGAAGATTCTCGTTGCAAGTTTCTGCAACAATTGGGTTTTAGATTGTCGCCCTCCCAAGGTCTGAAGGCACATACGCGGTTGTGGAGAGATTGTGGAGAGAAGCTCCAATTTACGCTCACGCGGGACTGAGGAATCATGTTGCGATCATCTTGCCACTTCTTAGCGACAAGGTGTCTGCATCCTCCCATCACCTTTCGATCTTCTCTTCACCATCTCTTTTCCGAGTTTCTCCAGCATGATTTTCAGTGCGGCAGCACTCAGACGCTGGAGAGATACGTTTCAGAGGGCTGCCTACGAAAATCATGATAGGAAAACCAAGAGAAGAGTTTGTGCAGAGAAGATATGAGGAAGGCAAACCTCTCGGGTTTGGAGAATCCCCAGCCAATCAATACGCAACTGCCCACCAAGCGTTTCTGTGGGAATTTCCTCTGTACCAGCCGGTTTGGCGGCGAAAACTGGCGAGAGGCGGAATCAGAAAGTCGAAAATGCCAAAAAAACCAAAGTGATATCTAGGTGATCCTGTGCCACCCCAGCTGCTGTTGAAGCTCTGAGGCTTGCGAACTAACTCACGGGCGCTCACCGACACTTACAAGACTCGTGGTCAGCAAATCATTCAGACCCACCCCTTCTGGTTGTAGACAGCTATCAGAACTCTGGATAGGTAGCATTTCGCACCTACTCATTGGTGAGGTCCCAAGACACACTGTATTTTCTTCGAGCAACACATCTAGACAAGATCTCGACATGTTTCATTTTCCTTCTTCAACAAAATTCACAGAAAACAAAAAGGCACAGAAACAACAGTAGTCAAATTACCGAAAAGTATCCCCTTCCATTAGTCCCTCCACTACCCAAGCGTACCCAAGCCAACCTAAACCGAGGGAAAGTGACCAAAGAGACGAGAAAAAAAGTATATATATAAAGTTTCTACAAAAGTGTCCCCTAATTTACCCCCAATACATACGTATGCTTCAGTTTCGCCGAAGGGATGCCGGCAGCCCAACGTGATGTAGCGGACTTGGCAGAGGAGTCGGTCGTTGGGGCGAGTTGTGAGGGCGGGTGGCAGGCGTTTGTGGAGAGGGGATGGCGATACCCCACTTCTTTTGGAGGAAACGGGTGGGAGGTTGGGGCGGAGGGTGAGGTGAGGATAACCGTATAAGGCCGTGAGGTTTGATACGCCGTCGCTCTCGTGCTCCGAATGTGTCAAAGCATGACGAGCCGGATCGACCAGGAATGCAGGAATGCGTGGTGATCTGGGATCTTGCGACCTGTGCGCTTCGGGATGATCGCTGTCCATGATGGGTGTTCTCACGATGGATACCAGTGTATGCTCGATCGCACTCCTTCGACAATGTGACCTCATGTCATCAGTGGAGTGACGGGGCAAATCATCTGCGACCAATCCCGAAAAATGGACGAAACATCCGTTCCTCCTTTCCTCATCATTCTCCACTCGTACATTCCCCCGCGTCCCAGAAAATTGACCCATACGTTCGTCGTCACGCCTCTCTGCTTCAGAACCCACAGTTCTGGTGCGTGTCTCGTCTGGTAACGTCCGGTCCCCACGTAGTAGTCACGTAGTCACGGCTGGTGTCGCCCAAGCTCTACATCTCCGCCGACTCACCGCACCCCTTGAACCTATATATACCGCGTATCAGACCGAATGCCAATCCGTATACCCTGTCGCGCAAAACATTTCGAGAGGTCCGTCGAGTCTGGGTCCGAAAGGAATAACGGTTCGGTCAGTGCCGCCAAGGATTTGCGGAGCACTCCCAGCGTTTCATCAACACTAATGTGAACAGGGAAGAACAGGGAAGTGAGAGAAGAAATGAAAATACTCACGCGACATGCCCGGGAACTCTTTTTGGCAGTACACTGTGAACACGTCGGATATGGCGATTGATCTTGCAGCTGCTTCTCCGTCGTGGGATTCGGCGGGGCTTTGGGAGTATGGCAAGAAAGAAGACCGAAAAAGGTAAGAAGTGGGCCATGCATACAGATCCAGACTCAACATTATCACACATTCAACTCAGGTTCCTTTCACCCCTTCCCCCAAAGCATATAAATAAAATTCAAACGCAAGAACCAATTCGCAAACCACTCACCCGTGACCATACTCACTCTGTGATATTAAACAAATTAAACTTCATCCGAAAGCGTCCACTCGTCCTTACACACATCTCCGGGAAAATAAAAAACATCCCCATCCTCCCCGACAAATCCCTCAGAATGTAACATGGCGAGATCAGCGCCCCAACGAGGGGCGTTAGGTACTGCATTCCGTGGTTTCCACCAGATAAAGCAGACTGATGAGTGCCGATTACGGTCGGTCGAAGAGTGTCGGGGGGTAAGGGTGGGGG